>JAHLJT010009568.1:0-32064 GCA_031308135.1 Acheta domesticus | reverse complement strand
ATAAATAAGATTGAATCTCCTGGAATGCCGAATTGTTATTTTAGCACATATTGATATGAACTAGTGCTTTGGACCTAAGATTGCCACGTAAATGATAGTCTCCTGAAGATTATTCTAAATATAGTGATATAGTAAAAGCGTTTTCGGAAATGAAATATTAATTTCCTGAATTCCCGTTCCATGAAAATACTGAGTTTATCTCTGGGCGCGGAATTTGAATTGATACGTTTTACAGTCATTTTGTGGTGATGCAGACCGAACAGTCCATTGAAGAATCTTTGTAGGGGCACGTAGGCCATTAACCTAACCCACAGGTCAATATCAACAAAGATAAAATAGCGTCGCCACATTTGAATGCAACAATGAATAAAAAATACAAAACTATTACTGGTGTGAAAGGGTAAAAGACTGAGAAAAACTGTGATGTTGCATTGCGTGATGTACAAATACTTCTAGCAGGCAAAAGTTTGACCGTGGTTCACTGAGGTTACCGGCCCATTGCCATTCGCAGCTCGTATTATGGTCAGTGTCCTTGCATTTGTCACTTGCTAGGCCGCGTCACATCATGGTTTATATCGTATGGCGAACCTCCCACCGCCGCCTAGTGATTCGCCCATCAGCCGCATGTCAGTTTTGCCTCAAAACAACAGATTGCACAGTTTCGAAACCCGGCTCGCACAGTGGTCTTCGCTGAAAAAGCACCTGTACGGAGTCATCTTCCCCCTTCCCTCCCCTCCGCACCACTCCCAGCATCCTGCCGCCAGCAGCGTACACTAAAAGCTATGTGCCGTCAAGGCAAATTAGTAGAAATATCGAGTTTGAGTGCGAGAGGCCAGAATAAGCATGTTTTCAATTAACGAGTACTGCGACATGTACTTGTGCCGGAGCAACGCTTGTGCGGCAGCTCGAGTGTACGCCGAGAGATACCCGAGAAGAAGGCACCCTTCCCATTGCGTTTTTCTGCGCCTCGACGCAAGAATACGTGCGTCGGGGTCACTTTTACCGGGCGGAAGTGTCGATGCAGGTGTGTCTCGCTCATCTGTCGCTACAGAGGAAGCAGTATTGGAACATTTCGAACAGAAGCCTTCGAGCAGTGTGCGAAATTTTGCGCGAATGGGTTGTTTATATTAAATTTTTTCCTTACAACTAAAAGAATTCAATTTTCAATGTGAAAATAATTTTATGTATTATCAGATATGTTTTGGAAAAAAAATATACAGAGCAATAGAGTTGCAGTTATGATTTAATTTGCATATTGTTTATGTTTATTCCTGTTTTCCATAAAATATTTTTTTGAGTTATAAATCCCTCATAAGTAAAAAAATAACCAACATAAAACTATGTAATTATTAGGGTGTTTTTATGTAAAATCTACAAAAATTATCCAATTAATATTTTTCAGTTAAAAATGTATGCAAATATTAAATGGACAAGTTATAAATTGATTAATTTTTTAAACAAATTAAAATATTGAACATGTAGAGATATAACTGAAAGATTTAGGATATGCATGTAAAGTATTTCTAATTAATTTAAAGTAGCAAAATATGCATGTTCTAAAAATATTTAAGTAGTAAGGATACTGATTCTGCATTAAAATAAATTAAAATAAATTTAAAAAAATTAAATAATTCAAAAGAAGGTTTGGGGTGAAAAATTGATTATATTGCATAATTTTTTCCCTTTTTGTCGATTTTTGTTGTACATTATGAAAATATCAAAGAATAATATTGAAAATTAAAACACTGAAGTAGTGTAGTAGTGAACTGTTTCTACTCCCTTACATTCTGTACTACGTAGTAACCTCGAAGAATTAAATTGAAGAAATGGTCGTTACTCATTTGTGTACGTATCGGCTAACTACAATGGAAGCTCAAAGAAACAAAACAACTAAAAGGATACTTCTCCCGAGTAGCTGTCAACTGCCTTATGAAATGGTTTCACGAAGTAATTCCAAGATTTGGGAGAAAGACATGCTCTCATCTTGCATCTGGAAAAGCAAAGCGGCGGGTAAAATGGTCATTCAACTTCGAGAAATGGATAGTCGAGGCCGCTTGCCTTAACTTCGATGTTCCACGTAGAACAGTTAGCATATTTTGCAATAGGAGTTATTTCGGAACGCTTTCGCTGCGGCAGCAGGAAGTGCTCTTCCTTTACCACATATTACTTAAGCTAAAATAATAGATAACTAATTTAGGAACAGATACTTTTATTTAGGAATTACTTGCAAAATTTTTGAGGGGGGAAATATTGATATCCATCAATTAGGGCTACATCTTCGATAAACCGTCCAGCGGTTATTAAGAAGTTTAAAGCTGGCTATCTTTAGTTTGATAATTCAGAAAATGACAGCCGGGAGAATTAATTCAAATTCCAAAGATAATCAATAAACTCAGTATTTTCATTAACGAATATTTTATCTCCGAATTGCTCCTGTCGTGGATTTCAAATAGGAATGCCCAAACACGAAGGAATATGTACAAAAAAGAAAAGAAGTTAAAGAATTAGTAAAAATTGAAAAAAATGAACACTGGGAGAGATTGTGTAGGGATATAGATAATACAATAGGATATAATAGGTCAACCCAAGCGTGGAAAACGATTAAAAATATGAGAAAAAAATGTTACAAAAGTAAAGTACAAATAATACCTTCTACAAAATGGATTGATCACTACGAACAATTATTACAAGAAAGTAGAGTTGAATACCAAAACAATTTGGAATGCATGCATTGGCAAGCATGGGAACCTGAAATCAGTTGGTTTGATGTAAAAAGGGCTTTGTCGAAAGCTAAAAACAATAAAGCTCCAGGACCAGGTAACCTTAGAATGGAACTTTTAAAATACGGAGGTTATAATGTAACTGAATATCTCAAAAATCTTTTTAACAAAATTGAAGTTAGTGGCGATATTCCTCAGGAATGGAATATGTCATATATCAGCTCTATACACAAGAAAGGTGACAAAACCCTTTGTGAAAACTACAGAGGAATTAGTGTCATCCCATCAATAGCTAGGCTATTCGCTAGTATTCTAAAGGAAAAAATACAGAAGGGAATAACATTTAGTGAAGAACAAAGTGGGTTTAGAAGTGGGAGGTCATGTTTAGATAACATCCATTGCTTACGCCAAATAATTGAGAAAAATGGAATATACAATATAGACACACATATGACATTTATTGACCTGGAAAAGGCCTATGACAGTGTTCCTAGATGCAAAATATGGTCAGCAATGAGAAGACTGAATGTTCCAGAAAAATGGATTAATTTGGTTAAAAAAATGTACCAGAATACTGAAGCGTGTATTAAAATGGGGAGGAAAATTACCCAAAGTATTAAAACTAACAAAGGGTTAAAACAAGGATGTAGTTTATCGCCACTTCTCTTTAATATATATATGGAACAAGTTTTGGAAACTTGGTACAAGAAATGCTCGCAAATGGGAGTTCTCATAAATGATAGGTGCTTACATTCTCTACTTTTTGCAGATGATCAGGTCATTTTGGCATCAGATCGGGAAGATATGGAGTTTATGCTTAGGAAATTAAAAGAAGAATACGAAAAGTGGGGACTTAAAATTAACCTTAAAAAGACCGAATATTTATGCATTGGAGGAGATACCTCTAATATAAAAATTGATGACGAAATAACTAACTGTTCAAAATTTAAATATCTGGGGACTATAATTACTGACGATGGGAAAGTTGATGAAGATATTACCACTAGACTTGCAATGGGCAGAAATGCAATCAAAGCTCTACATAGCCTTATATGGAATAATGTGCTACGACAAGACACAAAGAGAAGAATATTCCACAGTGTAGTGGAAAATATTATATTATATGGTGCAGAAATGTGGCCTTTAACAAAACGCCGTAGAGACAGAATACGGTCAGTAGAGCTCGACTTCATGAGAAGATCTTTACAGATAACAAAGCTGGACAAGATAAGAAACGAAGTGGTATGGGAAAGAGCTGGGGTTCAAACAACCATAACCAGAAGACTAGAAAATAAAGCTCTTCAATGGTACGGACATGTCCAGAGGATGCAAAATGAGAGATGGCCAATTCAAATTTTAAACTGGATACCTGAAAGGAGGCGTAGAAGAGGTAGACCTGTTTTGGCCTGGAAGACGTATATACAGGAAGTAATGAATGAGAAAGGACTAGAAGAAGGTCAATGGAATGACCGAAAAATATGGAAATCGAAAACGGCAAACTCTTAGGGGTAGAACCGACGAAGAAGAGAAGAATTGCTCCTTAGTGTATCACGATATTTAGAATAATCTACAGGAGACCATCATTTACGTGGCAGTCTTAAGCCTAAAGCACTAGTTCATATTAATATGTGCTAAAAATAACAATTCGAGCATTCCAGGAGATTCAATCTTTTTCATAAAAGTTGGATTGTGTTCATAATTTATGTTTACGCCGCCGTGTACCATGGCTATCATTTTGAACAAAACTCGATATTCTGTACGTACATTTAAAATATTTATTGAATAGAACCTGCAAATACTTGATACTATTAAGTATTCTAGTGTAAGCAACGCGATGCTTTCCAGAATATTACTCGACTCTTTCACCGTTTAGGCGGAGAAACGAGGAAATGCTCCGCGCAGAAGGTGCGGAAGGATGTTCCGCGCAGTCTGGTGTCGTTGCGGCCGGTTTGAATTTCGCGCCCCGGAAGTGATTTTTAAACTCAATTTTCTCAAAGACAAATTTTTTTCGGAAAAACTGGACCTGCCATTCTTCATGTTTGGCATCACAGAATTTGTGGTATTTTTTGTAACGGGAGCTTCTGGACACCCTGTATATGCCTTGTGTGTTTAGAACCATTTCAAATATCAAAGGGTGGAGAGAATTCGGTGCAGTGTACAACTTGTAAGAAATGAGCTCAAGTAAACTACTAAAAATGCAATACATTATGTTTATATTCTTTGCCACTCGGATGTTGGAAACAATTAGGATCAAATATCAATAAAACATTGTATATTTTAATTATAATTATATGGAAATTTCAACAAAGGGCCATTCTATTTGTTACACTTATTATAAGTTTTAAATTGTGGTCCATACACTTTCAAAAATGAAATAAATTAAAATTGTCACAACTAGCCTCAGTCTCCCCCACATAAATTAAGTATCAACTTGTTACCTTGTATTTTGTGGACGTGGCTGATAGGAGCATTTTCTCTCTAAAATGTAGCCTTAATGCCGATAGTTTCACCTACATGCGCGTGGGGGTGAGTGAGTACAAGCGTTCGAGCTGCGACGCAACCACCGATCTTCCGGGTGAGCGGATAGGCGGCGGCTGGAATTTCCGTTCAGTAAAATCGGTCAAACGCCACTGCGGTCACATGGAACGTTCCGACTCAACAGAGATGCAGCGGAGTGCAGCCGCTCTAGATCACGGAACACAAGAACATACAGTACTGCCTCTGAGGAGCTTACGTTGTGCGAATCCGCGCAAGGATGCATGCATTTTTGAATAGAAGTAATCTGTCTCATAGTTGTTAACGTTATTAGGACGATACAGAGCAAATAAATAATCAAATCCTTAATTTGCTGCCTACTGCTGCTGCTTCTACTTCTGATATCACTTCCACCAACACCACTACCGCAATCACCACTACCATAGTTACTACCACCACCACTACCATCATCACTCCCATTGCCACCACTATCACCATCATCATATCTGCCATCATCATCTGCGACATCCACCATCCCGCCATCGTCACTACCATTACTACCACCACCATCTACAACCTCCACTACTCCGCCACCACCATCACAAAACCACTCCCCTCTTCCGTTCTACCACTATCATCACTACTACTCCCACCACCATTACCACTACTATTACTACAACCACTACTTAGTTTACCACTACCTCTTCGATTATAATTATCACTACTAATAAATTTAAGATATGTCATCTCACTATTTTGCAAATTGTTCATAATTCGGCAGTAGGTGATGATTTCTGACGTTTTCCGAAACAAAGATTATCGATTTGTTTAATGACTATACTGCGATTTTTGTAGGAAGAGCTCTCAAGATAACTCAAATCCCATCTTCGCGATGGAATATGTCACGGCATTTCGCGTCTTTTCTCGGTCTTGCCGGTAGAAGTTGCATGATCGCAAGCACTGCTTCATACGGTCGCGATTGTGCGAAATCTAGCGGAACGACTGTGAATGATTTGAAATGCCGTGACATATTCCATCGCGAAGATGGGATTTGTGTTATCTTGAGAGCTCTTCCTACAAAAATCGCAGTATAGACAAGAGTTTTCAAGATGAAGCAAATGGCAGTGGAATTTCACTCATATGATACGGCATTGCAGCTGATTTCATATAGATTGAGCCACCATTACATTATTCTATGAAATGAGAAATGCCAGTTTTATAGCAGACAGAACAATCGAAAAAGCAGCTCAATTTAAGTTTTGATATTGACACATAAGTAGACCTACTTCTGTAACGGGACCTCATACATTGTCGATCACGTTTTCGTACACTAAAACTCTTCATATAAAATACAAACCCACTCATAATTTTAATGTTAAATGTGATACTCAAACTATTTCATACTTGCTCCTATCTTAGAAGTTAATTTATCGTTACTGTCTAATGTCTACTTTTGAATAGTCCTATTCATGTTACTTGTACTGATTTCTATAAATGAAACTTACAAACAATTTTAAATGGTTAGTCATTGTATGCATCTCCTAGTGCTTACTAATTGCATTTCTGAGTGAAAAGTGTATGAACGATCTACTTCAAATGCGTTTATAAGATTTAAAAAATGCAAAGTAGATTATTACCTCTTGAAAGTTTAATAAAATTTGCAATCTAATAATTAAAATTCCTGCAATCTAATAGTTAAAACCTTCAGTTTTACACAGATTTGAAGAAAATTTTAAATAACAAAATGCTAATACTATTATTAATGGAAAGAAAGCAACGAAATGGTTTCATCTCAAACAAGCTCACGTTTAAAAAGCAGGGGAACGGTATTGCAAATATCTCTATGAAAAAAGCCATCTATTCTTGAGGGCAGTTCTGATTCACTCGGACTAATATTTCACCCTCCACTTGAAATTCAGCGAAGGCTTCCCTTCGGAAGTTGTAATTCTGGAGTATCCGTTTTCGCCTCCACATCGCTTTCTGATGAATAGTAAAGAACTAATACATTCACAGTCCAGTTACTGCCCTGAAAGCCTTCAATGAGTTGTGAGTCAAACTTTACGAAAAGCGTAATGATAAAATTTAAATTATTTAATTACCTGCTGTTCTGGTGATATCAATTGCAAAAAAGGCAAATATTGATGAGTTCTAAATATCGATGTTATTCTTGAGGTAACGTTTCCAGCATGATTAATCGGCTGTTAAACGATGTTCAACTTACCCAACAATTGGTAAGTTCAGAAGCAAAGACGTTGCATTTTATATAAAAAAGTTTATAATAATGAAAGATTCTTTGAGCGAAAATGAAAAGAACAAATTAAATTGTATTACACAGGAAATTAAACTGAAAAAAACATGCAGACATTTGATAACTTTATTCTGTGAAATATTTAAAATTGAATAATTGAAAAATTGAGCTAAAGATTTTAGATGCAAAGTTATATTTATCTAATGTTTTCATAATGAAGTTCCATCCTAACAAAGGGGCAATATAACGCAAAAAAAAGACATTTCAAACATTTCATTGGATTATAAAATTGCTATTTCGCATTTCCTGGTTACTGTATATTAAAAATATTTACTGATACCCACGCCATCCTAGAATAATTTTTGGATTCACAACCTTTAGATATGTCTGAATTTTTAAAAAAATTCATAAAGGTTTTCTTGTAAATGAAAATAAAATACAAAAGAATAGTTATTTATGTATTAAGGGTGTTAAGTAGATGTTTTTGCCCCGAGGGCGACTTCCAAACCCTCGGGCCAGAGGTCCTCGGGTTTGGAAGTCGCCTGAGGGGCAAAAACATCTAGTAACGCCCGTGGTGCATACAAAACTTAATGGTTTATTAGTTCGTTGCTGAATAAAACGGGAATTCGAAACATTTTATAATATTTCTTGCGTCTAAAGTGAAAAGACGCATTGTAACTATGTAAATGGTTTCCATTAAAATCTCGAGAAATATATGAAACTGTTTATGGTGTATTTGAGAGTTAAATCTCGACCAAGTTGAGAATGATGTTTACAGGAGCGCGCCACCGTCTGTGTTTACAGCCGAAACGACAAGAGACGGGATATAAGGATACTCAATTCAAAATTAAAATGGGACCGTGCCAAAATATTGCGGAAAAAAAGCGCGATTTATTTCGTTGCAAATCTAGTATCTTCCCAATTAATATTTTAACTGTATTTCGACATGTCTGCACTTCATATTGGAAGAAATAAAAGTTTATTTTTCTCTGCAAAACTATTCAACATTTTGAAACGGATTCCTTCGGTGAGCAATATTATTCATATAAATCGTTTAATTTGCCTTACGTAGTTTCTAGAATATATTGTAATCGGTTCCCCCTTCCTCTCAACCAATCTTATCCTTATGTTATGTATGTGTGAGGAATTCGTACGTGCGTTATCTTTTGCTCCGGCTAGCTTATTTATTTAACTAACTTTCAATTATCAACAAATCGACAAACACCTTGTCAAAGTAAACGCACTGTTGCCAACTCCTACCCACACACACGCACACGCACTATTCACAGAAAATTTATAAATCGGTGGGTCGTGACCGGCTCCGTACGGATTATACCAATAAACCTTCCTTTGCAGTGACACCACGTTTCTATCTACTGAAAGAATTACACATTTGTGTGAGAGAATCAAAAAAACTCGGTCGGCAATCGCGCCTTCCGATATTCAATTTAATTCAAATTTTTTTCCAAAATTAACACTTTTGAACTTTAGTCCAAATCAACCAATCGAATCATCAACACTGAATACACATAACATATAAATGTACCCTGGAACATACACGTAGTACAAAACAAAACAAACACAAACCCTCAATCTATATACAAAATAATAATGATTAGCTTCTCCTTGAAATGATGTTTCTCATTTAATTTTGCACGTGCCTTTTCTTCAAATCAAATTAATAACTTAATTTATTCAATTACTTGACTAGTTTCTGTTAAATTGAGTAATTTTCTCTGATTTAATTGGAATTCTAATTTGAATTTTTGAATGCTAGCTTGAATTTTGAATGCTCTTTTGAATTTTGAATGGCCATTCATTACCTCTTATTACACACCTCAGCATGGATTTCTATGTCTAACAATGAATAAAGGTTTCTAAATGGAATTTCTCTGTAGAATTCAAAATTGCAAGCCGTTTTTTTCAATCACGTCAGGTTTCCAAGTAATTAAAATTTTTATAAATATGTTTAAGGAATTCATAGTAATATGGTGTTTGTTTAACAGCCTTTTGATATAATTTAATTTGTTTCAGGAGGTCGTTGTAATATGATATTTTGTTTCAAAAACATGATACGTTGTGGTTGTTTCAGGATGGTTTCAGGAAGTCTCAGTACGACAGTGTTTTGTTTCTGTAGTGAAGTCCATCAGTATATAAAGTGTTGTGATCGCAGTTGTGCATTAATCATGACTTTGCGTGGCTGTTTAAATAGCGCTGATGTGTTTTGTTATATTTGTGGGACAAACGTTGTGCTTAAGCAACAAAGAAATATCACAGACTTCCTTAAAAAAGCGTATCTTGCATATTTTGGTATCAAGCTTGGTGACCAAGATAAAGCATTCGCTCCGCATATTTTTATTTTATTTTATTTATTTATTTGTCAAAAAAACAGTAAAAACTGTATATGACGTGTGGGCAAAGAAATTTATCTGCGCACGTTTTCTTGAGGGCCAGAATAAAAAAAAATAAAAAAAAACAAACGAAAACTGAATTTAGAAAATAATTATTTTGGAAAAATAAAAATATTTGAAAAATGTTTTGGCCCGAGTTATAGAAAATCAATTTCAACGGTAAATGAACTACAAGCAAAAGGAGTGCTCAACAAAACGTGCCCACAGTGAAGCTACATTTACGTCCAGAAGCAAAACAAGGGGCCATCTCAGCATTTGCTCAATAGATCAGGGAAACTGGACAAAAACCTGATCGAGATGGGGGTCATTGACTCGGAAGCTGAAGTACATTACTTGTTACAGGCGTATTAAATATTTTTTAAATGTGTACAATGCAAACATACACTAATTCATTATATATCTTTGTTTTGTTACATTAAACATTATAGTGTAACACATGAAGGTTTAAGTTTGTGGATGAATGGCAAGAAAAAACGCATGCCCTTTACCATCCATACACATGGTGTGGATGGAACCGTTGGATCACAGTGATGACTGCTATTTTTGTCAAGCAAAATTTCTGGTTACACCGCAAGGAATAAGAAGAGTTTTAGTGTATCCCAAACTGTGATCTGCTATGAGACCTGTGCCTCATGACCTTACTCTACCCATACCCTCTCCACGAGTATCACATCGATCAACAAGCACTCTTTCTGTCAGTGAAAAAAATGCTACATCACATTCAGATAATGATGACTTTCAGCCCAATGTTAGTGCCACCTCATCAGAATTATTTACACAGTTACAACTTAATGACTTTTTGATATTTATTTGATATTGATTTGTCAAAAAAAAAACAAACTTGATCCGAGGAGTGAACTTATCCAAAGACGGTGCAGAATTGTTAGGTTCAAGACTCAAATCCAAAAATTTGCTTGCATCTGGGATTACTTTTGCATGGTACAGAAAAAGGGAACAGGACATCGTATCTTTCTTGAGTCCATGGTGTACTGCAGTGATATACTAGGATAGATAGAATGACTTTGTGTGAACTACCAGGCCGTCTCAAAGGAGACTTTTTAATGAATCCTCGCAATCAATCTTAATAGGTGTCTTATTCCACAATTGAAATCTTGTGTCTTTTACTGATGCCCATTCCATTAACATGAAATAAACTTATGAAAGTGTTGTGTTTGCTGCAATGCATTTACTACAAAGACCATCAGTGGCTTCTGTGTGGTGACTTTAAGATGATCAGCCTGCTATTAGGCTTACAAATGGGCTACACCAAACATACTTGTTTCATGTGCGAATGGAACAGTCGTGGAAGGAATGAGCACCGAAAACGGAGGGATTGATCACTCCGAAGATCTCAGTCTGCTGGCTCCCTGATTGTCACACAGCCGCTTGTGGAACGTTCTAAAATATTACACCCTCCATTACACATTAAAATAGGTATTATGTCGCAGTTTGTACATGCAATGAATAAGAATGGTGATGCTTTCAAATACATTTGCACATTTAAAACTGTGAGTTATGAAAAACTTGCAGGTGGTGTATTTACTCGACCCCAGGTAAGAAAGTTAATGTATGATCAAGAATTTGAGAATACTATGACCTAATTTGAGAAAAACCCGTGGACAAGTTTCAGAAATGTGTCTGAAAACTTTCTGAGTAACCACATGAGCCCATAAGAACTGTCGGTAAACTTGAAAATTTATGGATGCAACATGAGTGCTAAATTGCAATTTTTACATTCTCATACAAAACGTTTCCCTCACGATATTGGAGTTTACAGTGAGGAAGAAGGTTTCATCAAACTTAAACCTCTTAGAAAAACGATATTATGGAGGTTGAACAGTTAATATGATGGCTGACTGTTGTTGGTCTCTGGAAAGAGAGACTACTCCTAGAGAAGATTGTAAAATGGCTAAACGCATAAAATTTCTTCCTTAAGCAAATGAAACTTGTATGTATTATTTATTAGTTTATTTTACATTGTTTATTGTAAATTATAGAGTTCTGAACCCATTTGTAATAGATAATGTGTAATGTACAATATTTGATGTCTAATTAAAAATGTATATGAAATCATAAATTATTGTCCGCATTTTAAGAAAATGCGAAAAAAATTGCCAATTTTCGGCGGAAAAAAAATTAATTGCCAGGCCGTGAAAAGGAAAAAGTGGATAAAACCAGTTGCTAAATTAAGAAAAAAAATCTCCTAACACGTGCTGTAGCCAGAAACCCTCTTTTGTGGGTCCTTGATATCGAAAAAACCAATTGAATGGAAAACGTCCGTCCGTCTCTCTGTCTGTCCGTCCGTCTGTCTGTCGGTCCGTCTGTGAACACTGCTAGTGCCTAAACTATATGTACGATTTCTTCCAAAATGGATATTCCCCTGTCGATCTGATTCTAGTCAAAGCTTTGAGATTTTGAAAAAGATTCTTCAAAATTTGGGGGTACTTTATATGAAGCCCCTCGGGGATTTTCAAATTTTTTTCGAAAACAGCTCCAATTTTTTTTCTTTAAATTTCTTGTATGAATACTGTAAAATACACTTATTTACATGGCATAGGTCCGATTTTCACGGATAACTCTGAATTTTTGAAAATTGCAAAAGTTTAAAATTTTTACGGCGTCTTTCTGGAACTACAAAATTGAAGATAGAGATTTTTTCATCAAATAAACTTTTTTCTTCATAGTGAGTTCTTTCTTTAAGGTCATCTACATTTTTTTGAAAATTTTAGTATTTTTCGCGCAATAATGCGTGCAATATGTGCAATTTTAAAAAAATTACAAAAACAAGATTTTCTCAAAACCCGCCCAAATGTTTTCTTTAAACTTTTGGTAGGGATAGTGGTAAATTTACTCTATCAGATGACATAAAAAGCCATATTGCTCTATCGGTTGGTTTTTTCAAATTTACAAAAATGTAAATTTTTTTACTCGTCTCTCACGTCGTTAATATTTACATTATCGGCAATTTTTTTAGATTATTATATTTACGAGAGTATATGCTTTAAATAATGCAAAGTAAAGTTTCTCGAAAACACAACCGTTTTCTGTGAAGAGTGGCTCAAATTTCGGCATTTTCAGAAATGTTCAAACGCCATTTTCTCATATATGGCTGCAAATTTTTTCTGGAAACTTTTGTAACGGATAGTGATAATTACACTCTTTAATATGACGTAAAGTTTATTTTGAGTTATTTTTCGTTTTTCAAAAATTATATTAATTTTAATTTTTTTGAAAGATCTCTCACATCTTTAATATGCGCATTATCCGCAATTTGTAAAGATTATTATATTTGTGAGTGTAAGTGCTTCAAATAACTTCAAATAAAATATTTTGAAAACTCAAAAATGTTCTGTGAAAATGAGCTTCAAATTTCGCATTTTTAGTAGTGCTAAAACGCCATTTTCTCTTAAACCGCACATAATTTTTAAAAGAAAATTACCATTTACGGCTAGGTTTTTGTGTTCTTTAATATTCTAAAATTAATATTTTCGTTCTACCAATAGGAAACCAAAAATTAAGAAAATGACCAAAAAAATGTACTTTTGGCGGTGATAGATGGTAGCTGGCAAGAAAGTATGTGGCAATTCCGAATAGCTAGCGAAGACCCAAGGAAATAGAAAACTAATACGGGAAAGTCTGCCATTCTGTAGCACCACTAGTTTCTTCTAACTTTCGGAACGGATAGTGCTAATTGCACTCTTTAATGTGACGTAAAGTTCATTTCGTGGTATGTTTTTGTTATTTGAAAAATTACACAAATGTATTTTTTTAAAAGATCTCTCACATCTTTAATATGCGCATTACCAGCAATTTGTAAACATTATTATATTTGTGAGTGCAAGTGCTTTAAATGAAGTTTTTAGAAAACACACAAGATTCCTGGGAAAAGAGTTTCAAATTTCGCATTTTTAGTAGCGCTTAAACGCCATTTTCTTAAAAACGGCTGCAAATTTTTAAAAACAAAATGTCCATTTAGGATGAGATTTTTGTGTTCTTTTATAAAATAAACTTCTTTACTGAATCGTTTCGTGGCAGTCGACATGCAGGTTTCAGCCAAGGCCACCTAGAGGACACCTCTCTACCCTACACCTGCAGGTGGCTTTGTTTTACCAAAGCGCCTGCGAGGGACTACAGAAGTTGCGGCAATAATATTCTGACGTCACCATTTTTCGCATTTTCTCTCATTTCTGGAAACGTCAACACCACCAGAAAGAACTACCTTTCACTAAATATTTTAAACTAAAGAATTGGCAGGTTTTTGAGGACAACCACACGGCAGCAGCAAATAACACAAACTGACTTGCGTCCAGTTCTTAACGTCACTCAAATGTTCTCTGCAATAACTACCACTGCTCCAGTCAAATAGGATCAAAGTGAAATTACGATCCAATTTATTTTAAATAATATTTCACGTAAAAATTACTACTAATAAAATAAATTAAAACTGAGAAGCATAATATAATATTAAATGCAATTTTAATGTACACAATCGAACGAAACATTTACTGCAACGATTCTTATTGATTAATGAAGTGCCATTACTTGGTTTGTAAGCTTCTCTGTGATTGGTCAAGAACCTGTATCATAATGAAAACTGTATCGAAATGACTATCATTATGAAACTGGTTGCAGCCATCCAATGACAGCATTAAACAATGGGAGTAGAAAAACAAAATAATAATGTACGACATATTGTAACCAGTGTAATCAGAAGTGATACAAATAATTTAGAATGAATATATTTGCAAAGTGCCACATTTTATTTTAAGAATACTATGCAAACCATGAATAACACCTGGGGGAAAATAACGCGCAAGTCTCCCAGATTTAAGGAGCGTTCCCCTAAGGAAACCACTATATCGTTCCAATTTGAACAGGCCTACCTGACCATGAACTGAAAGGGTCTGACCGAAATACGCGATCAAGTGAAGAACACACATTTTGCATCATCAATGAGTCAGAGAAAGAAGAAAAGGAGAGAGAGAGAGCTAGTGCCAGAGAATGGGGGAGAGAAAGAGAAAGGGAGGGAGACAGAAAGATCGGATCTCGCGCCGTGACTCTTCATCTCCTGTCGGGCGCTGACGGCTGGAGCAGGAGAAAGAGTAGGAGGATGACAGGGAGCTATTGACCTCTGCAGGCGACACGATCAATAGCGGCAGGTGGTGCTGCGAACACGCCACCCCCCTGCCATTGCCCCGCCACCCACATCTCACTCCTCGCCACCCTCCCTTTCCTCGCCGCCGAGGCGTCAAATAGAAACAAATCCTTATCACGAAACCTTTGCCTTCGCAGAGGTAAACAATCCTCCAACTCCTATACGATACATCGCACTACATTGAATGGATGAAAACCTGGATGGCTTAAGTAAACATTTTATAAATTATGAGAAAAATGTTTGTTTAATTCAATATCACTATAAAGTCATATTTCTTGCATCATTAAAACCGCTGCGTTTCAATTGTTATTAAAACGACGGCTTAATTTTGACACTGAAATATGAGCACGTTTTTCTCAGAATTTATAAAATGTCACATATTGTTCTGGTTTTCACCCATTCATTTATGAATGCTAAAATGAATGAGCGTGGATGCAAATAAATTGCAAAGTAATCAAACCAAACTTGTTTGAATTATGTTATTCTATTCACCCTTACTTTTCCCTACTACTCTACCGATTAATTTTAAATTCTACTTCACTCCAGTGAATAATTTCATGATATGTATCCGTATGATTAAATGGAATAGGTGGTAGTTGCCATTGACTTATTTCATTTATTTATATAAGCTGAAACGCTTGTCTTACTTGCGATTTGGACTCACAGCTCTTTTGCTTCACACGGTTCAACGATTCGACCTGGTGACTCGGCACTTGGACTCTCCTTCCATCCCGTGAACTCTCACACCCGGATCATCATTTCACCTCATTCTCTTTCATCATCCCCGGATCGTCATTTCTCTTTCCAGCTTTCTCTGCCCAATGATTGTATTTGTCTGTTTTACCTTTGACAATTTTATCATCTTCTCTTGAGTTATTTTTAATGCTTCCTATTCAATCTACTATTTTGTCCGCCTCCACCTACGCGGCCGAGCAGCAATTCTTGGCACCTCTGCCCAAAGACTGCCAGCGGCACGATATTTCCCCGGCTCTAGGTCAGTGCTGACCTCTAGCCCCCACCCCCTTGCCAAACCCACCGCCCAACGCCCTCGCCGCCGCCTCCACGTCCTCGCTCTCCCGCCCTCGCCTCCTTCCCCCAAATCTGGCGTTGGCCTGGCGGCAAACAAGGCGACCACGTCGCGCCTGGGCGGAGCGAGAAACTGCCCCTCTTCCCTTGGCCGCGCCGCGCCGCGCCGCCCGTTGGCCCCGCTCGGCAAAGCCTCACCTCGGGATCGCATTTGGCGGCGCGGCGCGGCTACTTCGCGCGTGGGAGTTCCCATTGAGGACGTCCATCGGCTCCAAGGCGGAAACCCCTCGAGAACAAACCTCCACGAGCGTCGATCGCTCAGCGGCGACGATGCTTCTGCAGAATCGTTTATCAGCAAGTTTAAGGATTCGAGTCCCGTTCGCACGGTGATTGGGTTGAATTCAACCACTGTCTGCAGGAGAATTCTAGCGGCACGCTGTTTTTTAAAGCAAAGTTTCCGTGATTTTTCCAATTAATTCCAGGCGAATACCGGAGTAATGTCCTAACAAACGGGCCACGGGCTTCGCGCGATTTTTCTTTCCCCATCCTCGTTCCCTCCTCTCCCCTTCCACATACTCTTACAAGCACCACGTTACTACATAGGGATACATGGTGGGATCCTTATAGCTTGACTCGATTGGGCGATGTCCTGCTGGTGGGAACACCTGGAGGAGACCCTTCTCCACAAGCCGACGTGTAGGACGGTGCCGAATTTCACGATCTAGCGGTCAGGGAACACTGGCACTTCCAGATACATTGCACTACACATACGGGACTAATGGCCATAGCAGGTGAGATACCCGGAAACATTAAATAATCGCTAAATCTAGCTTCAAAATTGAAGGCGTAGAACAGGTTCAAAAAACATCGAATTTCGAATTTCCAGAGAGTTTAATAAAAATTTGAACTAATGCAAGCTTTATTTGATAAAAAAATTGATGCCGTTATGAGAAAAATATTATTCTTGTTTTCACATATGTAATTTTTTTAAAGGATCTCTTACATCTTTAATATTCACATTACCA
The DNA here is from genome assembly GCA_031308135.1 of Acheta domesticus. Taxonomy (NCBI): domain Eukaryota; kingdom Metazoa; phylum Arthropoda; class Insecta; order Orthoptera; family Gryllidae; genus Acheta; species Acheta domesticus. The sequence goes on along the minus strand of JAHLJT010009568.1, from coordinate 15,004 downwards.
TCAATTTGTAAACATTATTTTATTTTTGAGTGTAAGTGTTTCAAATAACTTCAAATAAAGTATTTGGAAAACTCAAACTTTTTCTGTGAAATGAGCTTCAAATTTCGCATTTTTTAGTAGCGCTTAAAACGCAATTTTCATTAAAACGGCACATCATTTTTAAAAGAAAATTGCCATTTAGGGATAGGTCTTTAATATTCTAAAATAAATATTTTCGTTCTACCTATTGGAAACCAAAAAAATTAAGAAAATGACAAAAAAATGTACTTTTGGCGATGATAGATGGTAGCTGGCAAAAAAGAGTATGTGGCAATTCCGAATAGCTAGCGAAGACCCAAGGAGATAGAAGACTAATACGGGAAAGTCTGTGCCATTCTGTAGCACCACTAGTTTCATAACGTATTTGATTTTACTGCGAACACTGCAATTATTTACATGGCACCACTGCCTTCTTTAAACTCCATAATATAGGGGCCGTGACTATTACGTCAGTGATGGCTCATATTTCGTGCAGAAATAGCAATGACGTAATGATTCGTGCAATAATATACCATATTAGGAACGATTTTGTTAGTGGAAAAGGGTTGTTTATAATGTTGGTATACAAAAAAATGTACTTTTGGCGGTGATAGATGGCAACTGGCAACAAAGAGTATGTGGCAGTTCCATATAGCTAGCGAAGACCCAAGGAAATAGGAAACTAATACGGGAAAGTCTGTGCCATTGTGTAGCACCACTAGTATTAAATTTGGTTGTGCTAGATTGACAGTCACGCCAGCACAACCACTTTTTTCATAAATGGCAAGAGTAATAAATTTAATTTTGGGTAATAAATTAGTAATAAATTAGTTATAAATATTCCATTTGGTGTGATTGTGCTATAGTGGTGCCAGCTTGACACAGCCCATGCTTTTCATCTATAAACGAACTCGGTGAGCAATAAGGTAATAGAAAAGTTATTATAATATAATAAGTTATCATTATGAACAAGTCGAAGCTTGAGAGAAGTTAAAGTGCGTCAATACCAAATTTAAATCAGAATTAAAAGTTTTTCTATTGTCTGATTTCTGTGTTAATAATGCTTTTGAGATGATAATATTATCATTTTATTGATGGTGTCAACTGTTAGTGATTTATATTGGAGAAATAAATACCAAAATTATTTAAAATTATTCTTTTATGTACATGGTAATTTTTATTTTACCTAATGAATAATTGTTTCTAACAGTCCAGTGATATTAATGCAAATGCAACAATTTTATTTAGCTGTTTATTTATCCATTACCTTTCAAAAGTAATTATTTAAAAAATAAGAAATTCATAATTACTACAAGTAGTCTTCAGTAACTTGCCTGTTCTTACCAATGACAGATTTTCTCTTTATATCTATTTCTTCTCCATTAAAACGGTGTGTGACACATGTCATATGGATACTTAGGGAATATAACTTTTTGATATTTTAAAAGTTATTATTGAAAAAGGAATGTAGTCTACACAGTTAATATTAAGTTGCACAATGATCTTTCACTACAATACTATAAACGACTATAATAGTGCCGTATTAGTCTGATCATGCAGTAATTTCACAGTAAACCATTTCATTAACTTGCTAAATAATTCAAATGAGGATGATCACATTACACTCCATTTCCATTACAAATGCCAAATTATTCCCAATAGGCCTTCAAGCAGTACAAGATTAATGTATTTCACTATCTTTAGACTGTCACTTAGATTTTATTACACTTTTTGTCCAGATTTTAGTTTACACAGTCTTTTACAGGTTGACTGCAGAATGAGTCCAGTACATTTACATATAAAGTTAAATGACACAATTAATACAAAAGTTGAATGTAGTCAAATTTCCAGCATTTATGACAATACTACATAAAATGAAAGATAAACAGAAATCTTGAGAATTTTGAAATGCACCTGGAATTTGGGGAGAGAGATAAAGGGCCACTTGCCCAAAACCAAACTACAAGTAATGTTGCAAATGTTACCAATCAACTGTTACAATGAGGTTACAAATTGCTGGTGCAAATACAAAAGTCCTGGAATTCGCTTCAGATCCTAATATAAATTCTTAGGAAGAACTGTCTTTTAAAAATGGTTACACTCTCACTCACATGGGCTTACATGTCTTCCTTGTCCCAATACCAAACTACAATATTTGTTGTGTGGGAATTTGCGTGATTTCCTAATATGAATTCTTGGGAAACACTTCCTTTTAAAAATGGTTTCACTCTCACTCACATTGGCTTGCCTGTCTTCCTTGCCCCAAAACAAGTAAAACCAATGTGTTTTTCCTATACACTTCAAGATGTGGATACCTTAAAAATTTAATGCATCATCACCTATTATCTCCGAAAAACAGGCTTCGTATAGAATTACCAAAACCCACATAAAACAATAATTCATGGTACTTCACATAAAACACTACAAAACATATTGATTATTGTATAGATTAATAAAATTTTAAAATTACAAACTAATTAAAATTCTAAATGATTATCTCAACCCAACTACAATATATTTTATTAGAACCTGGAATTTGCGTCCTTTGTAAAATTGTCAATGTCAGTAACTGGATGGGTGTCTTTAATGCCTTCGCGAAATGCAAATCGCTAGCAACAATGCCAAACTAGAACAGCACCACGTACACTTCGGTTTTTCTGTCTTGGCGCACGGGGAGGTGTCAATGAATACCTCACGGTATTTCGCGTCGTTCTCGGTTGAGTCGCTAGGAGTCGCATGATTGCGACTGTATCGAGCAGTGCTGGCGATCACGCGATCCCTGGCGGCATAACGGAGAACGACGCGAAATACCGTGAGATATTCATTGACACCTCCCCGTGCGCCAAGAGAGAAAAACCGAAGTATATAATTGGCTTGAATGTTGGTGCAATCTATGGAAGTATAATGACGGCAGAATTCCGGAAATATAATACGGAAGTTAGTGACATTTTTCAAAAGTAGTCACTTTAGTTGGTGTTTAGCTCGCCAGCACTGTACCCCGTGGATATTTTCAGTCTGCGGCACCATTATTTTCTTCCATGAGGATGGGACCCTGATTGTTGACAAACGAGCAATATGAAATGAAAATCGCGCGAGTTGTGAATTTCGAAATTAGGAGTATTTCATGGGTATTTTTTATATTAAATGTGCAATTTGCCTTGAAAAATTGAATTTTAAGAATAAGAAGTGAATTAGAAGAAAATCAGAACTGTAAGTAATACTAGAGAATACATTTCTTTACCGTGCATAATCAATTTTCAATTTAAAGTGTCTTAAATAGTAACCTATTAATGCTTATTTATATTCGCTTTCAGAACGCAAATCAAAGGAGTTTGTGAATTTTGTTTGATTGATTATTTTAAAATATTAAAATAATAACAGACATGGAAGTAGTAAGCAATTCAAATATAGTTGTAGAAGAATTTGCCACAGAATTTTCAGAACTGATTGAAAATGATCTCTTAGCATTAGAGAATAACGCTAAAGAACAGCTAACAGGTGATCTCTTATGTGCATTTCTGTGCATATTAGCAACAAAAAAACGTACAAAATGTAGCTGTATTGAATTCAAATTATTAATACCATCCACACCTAGAAGTATTTTCTTAGGGGGATTATAATTTTGATATTGCAGTTTTACCCGTTCAAATTCCTTATAGTGGTAACATGCAAGGCCATTGGGTGTTGGCAATTTTTGAACGTGAGTGCAACACAATTAGGTACGAGTACTATGATTCATTTGTAATTCACATTCGAGATATCGTAAGAACTTATCTGAACAAAGCTGTGCGTAATGGATACAGTACTCATGAATACAGTACAAATCCATTAATCCTTGAATGTGACAGAAATGACATAAATATTCAAATAGATTCAACTAACTGCGGATTCCATGTTGCATTGAGTGCAGAATCATATTTATTAAGGAACAATAATACGCTACTGCCTGATTTTTAAATTGACGAAGAAAGGCAAAGGATTATCGATATTCTCAAAAAATATCGAGAAAACAATAATTCTTATATGATGAGAAATCAGGATAAGCTAAGTGATCCGGAGGTGCAACAGCTAATTGGAATTTTGCCAGCAATGCCGTGTGATTTCAAAATAGATTAAAAAAATTTGGACTATCATCAATTGAAAGGGAAAAAATACGAAATAACTTTGGAGGAAGCCAATTTTATGAAACAATATGCTACATTACCGAAGTCCCGGAAAGCCAAAGGTAGAAACCGTACTAAATATAAAAAAAATAGTTCCTAAAATTAAACGGTTAGTTCGGAATGCTAATGAATCAGCTATACTGAAGAAACAGGATTCTGAACGGAACAAAGAGAAAAAGAGAAGCCAAACCAAAGAGAGGTATGAAGAATACAAACAGGATACCGAACGCATGAAAAACAAAAGAAAAACCAAAACACCTAAGAAAAGGAGAAGAACGCGGAACATATGAGGTACAAAAGGGCTAGACAAACACCTGAGAAAAAATCTGAAGAAACAAAAAAAAATGCTGAACGCATGAAAAACGTAAGAAAAACACAAACAGCGTACGAGAAGGAGAAGAACGCGGAACGTATGAGGTACAAAAGAAGAAATCAGACACCAGAGGGAAAAAAGGAAAATAAGCGCGCGAATGTCCAATGTGTAGGCTACCTTAAAGATATGGCCCAAAAAGTCATTGAAATGAAAATATTTGTGAGGAGCTAGATGTTGGTAATTTGGAACTGAAGTGTCAGATATGTAGCGCACTGTACTTCAAAGATGTACACGTTAAAAGCAACAAGGTGAATTTTACAAATGTTGTAGAAAAGGATCTTTGAAGTTGGAGAACTCATTCGATGACTATCCTGTGAAACTGCACGATGGTAAAAAATAATAAATCACTGTCAAAATCATTTCATAATAATATCCGAAACTATAACAGTGCGTTTTGCATTTGCTTCGCATAAGGCTGAAAGCCATGATACCACGACATTGCCATACTGCTATAGAATACACGGTCAAATATACCACACAGTAAATTCAGCTGCGCACCCTGATGAAGGCCAAAAACCCTCTTACGCCCAACTATTTTTCTTCGATACAAATGAGGCTAACAATTTGAGGATGGAACACAAGGTAAACCAAAATTGCGACAGAACAATCATGGACGAAATTGACAAATGTCTAAAGATTGTCAGTCCGTACTACGACATATACAAAAGATTGGGAGAAATTGAAGAAGAGAACAGGCAAAAATACAAGGATGACCAAATTCCAGAGTTAAAAATTGTTTTTGATCCCAACCAGGAAAAAGGAGTCGATAAGAGGACGTTTCAATAAATCCGTTGCCCAAAATGATGTTGCAGCAATTCTTGAAGTAAAGGATGGAGAACAAGTAGCACCCTATCAGGGGGTTGCTGTTCACCCCATAGGAGAAAAATTAAAACTACTAAATAAATTCCAGAAATCAGCAGAGTCAATGCTCTATCCATTATACTTTCCGTCCGGAAAAGGCCGTTGCTATGCAGACATGAAAGACTTAAATGGAAGCAAATTGACATTTAATCAGTATTACAGGTATATAACAGCAATAAGGGAACTAAATGCATTAATAAGAAATGATAATATGCTCCTTTCTGAAGCAAAATGTACAAAAGAAAATCCAGACATGTCCAATTTTAGTCCGCTAAGGCTTGGAGGACAGTTATGTAAGCAATATTTGGTCGATGCTTATGGGGGGAGGGCGGAGCAAGATCGTTTAGATTATCTGAGAATGGAAAAAGGAATTGAGGGTAAAAGATTATAAAGTTATAAGAGACTACCTTGACGAGAGCGATGATCCAATGGAATCAACAGTTAGGCAGATAGTAGGCAGATACCAACAAGTTTTAAAGGAGATCCAAGACACTGCAAACATGCATACCAGGATGCAATGGCAATTGTTAGGAAGCACGGGAAATCTTCGCTTTTTATAACATTTACATGTAACCCTTACTGGACAGAAATTCAAGAGAAATCTGTTGCCAGGGCAAATGCATTTAGATGTTCCTGATTTGATCGATAGAGTGTTTGCAATTAAAATGAAGCATTTAATGGAAGACATTAATAAGGGAGAACTTTTTGGAAAAGTAAAAGGATACACTTGGGTAGTGGAATTCCAATAAAGAGGCTTCCCTCATACGCATATCTTGCTCATTCTGGGTCAAGAAAGTGCATTTCGCGATGCAAGTGACATTGATAAGCATGTCTGGGTCCAGCTTCCGGATACCAACAAATATCCAAGACTTTATGAAATAATCAAGAAGCATATGGTCCATGGACCCTGTGGTGTGGAAAATCCAAATAGCCCATGCATGGAAATGGATCATGGAAAATTGAAGTGTTCTAAAAACTATTGCAAAGAGTATAATGAGGAAACGACCTTCGGAAAGGATAGTTACGTGAAGTATCAGAGAAGCTTTGAATGTCCAGGCAAGTTTAAAATTAAGAATGTATGGATCAACAACAGATGGGTTGCGCCTTATAGTCCAACATTAAGCCTAAGATATGACGCCCATATAAATGTCGAAGTTTGTGCTTCAGTCAGAAGTGTTAAGTATCTTTACAAGTATTGTTAAGGGTCATAGAGTCATGACTGTGCCAAAATTGTGCCAAAAAAGATGGTAAGCAATTCGAGAACAATGACGAAATCAAGAAATACACGTCCATGCGATATGTCTCCTCAAACGAAAGCTTTTGGAGACTTTTTGAACTGGATTTGGACGATAAAAGATCATTAAACGACTCGACTTGCATTTGCCTGACAACTGCCTTGCAAGTGTAGGATCCTGAGAAGGAACATGAAATATTTAATCGAATGAGAAGCCAAATAATGAACAGCAAGAAATTATTGTAAAGCACGTTTTGGACATAGCTGAAGAAAAGAAAAATGGTGTTGTCAAAAATTTTTGCGTGAACATCGATGGCCCCCGGAGGTTCAGGCAAAACGTACACGTACCGAACTTTGTCATTTCTTCAGAGCACGTGGAATAAAATACAAGACTTCCTGTTATACAGGTGTAGCGGCTGATTTGCTTCCAGATGGGACAACGCTTCACAGAATGTTCGCTTTGCCTTACGACATTACTTCGGAATCCACATCACGTGCGAAACCGAATAACAAAATTGGAAGAGAACTAATGAAAACATGTTTTCATCATAGATGAAATTTCCATCGTGCCAAGATATGTTCTTGAAATTGTTAATAAAAAGCTTCAAGAACTAATGGTTAGCAAGCTCTCCTTCGGGGGCAAAATAATGATCATGGGAGGCGATTTTCGTCAAATACTTCCAGTGAAAAAACATGGCAAGAGAAGTGAATTGGCAAGTTTTAGCGTAAAACATTCGCATTTATGGAAAAATTTTGAAATTTTTAAGCGTAAAAAGAATAAAAGAGCAATGCAGGACCTAAGCGCTCACAATAATGACACCGACAACATTAATGTTGCTGATTTTCTGCTTGAAATGGGAGATGGAAAATTGCCAACAGATGAATACGGATATGTGTCAATTCCGGAACCATGCATTATCAAAGATAATTCAGATGAATATGCAAGTAAAAAAACAAATAAAGAAAAGAACGAGAAAGAAACAATAAATCCTTTAATATATGCTGTTTATATGCTGAATATATGCTGCTTCATTCAAAAGCATCAATATAAGGAAATGAGCTCTAGAGTAATTCTGGCTGCAACAAATGAAGTTGCGACAATCAACGACGAAATATTGCAGCGCTTAGAAGAAAGAAAAGCAAGGAAATCTAAATTACTTGGAATGAAATCAAAGACCTATTTTAGTATCAACGAGGTGGATAAAAATGAGCCGGATAATGTTGTGGACTATCCCAAAGAATTTTTGCATACGCTTCACAAGTCTGGACTTCCACCTCATGAGCTTAAACTCATGGAAAATGTCCAATAATGCTTCTGAGAAATATACACCCAGCAGCAGGTTTATGCAATGGATCCCGCATGTTGGTCACACATATGGGAGAAAATGTGCTGAAATGCAAACTTTTGACCGGGGAAAGAAAAGGCCAAGACATTTTAATTCCAAAGACAACATTGACAAATGGAGATGATGACTTCCCATTCAAATTGTACAGAAAACATTTCCCGGTAAAGGTATGCTACGCTATGACTATAAGTACAAGTCAGAGTCAAATAATAGACTTTGAAGGAATAGATGAGTGAACCTGTTTTCACGCATGGCCAAACGTATGCGGCATTTTCAAGAGTTAAATCTTGGGATTCTTTGAAAGTGCTGACAGAGAATGGCAAAGGATATAAGATTAAAAATATTGTTTGGGAAGAAGCCTTATTACATCAAGAATCGGCGACATAGTCCAAGGTTGAGTTATTGCAGAAGAAACAACGAGATTAATTGGACAATTAATATACTAAAACGTGAGCACACAGTTGGGATGCACCCGATTACAATGATCCGTGAGACCTTACTACAGTAAAAAGTCTTCAGTGCAGCTGATCACGTGTCGGTTCTCCAACACCTTACGTTGGAGTGGGTACATGGCCGTAACCCGAAAGAACCACCGTCGAAGTGGTGCGGCTGCACTTTCTAAACACTTTTGTATTCTTTAATTCGTTATTTCTTCTTTCAATATTTAGACAGTTTTTTCTGGTTAGAAATTTATACTCATATTATATTTTCTTTAAAAAGCCGCCTGATAAAACACTGAAAGAATGTACTCTACAGAACAACTAATCTGAAACAGTTGGGATTTCAAATCCGTTTTTTGGGTGAGTAGACCATACTTATTTGTTGTTTTGCTATTTAATTTTAAGATTTAATGGATATTTTTTCAAGTTTCTACGCCTGAGGATTAAAACGCGAGACATCTGTATCTGTTCTTCTCAGTATTGGTTTTAGAAGAAGTTTACTAGAATAGAATAAGTTTTCTACATATGGAAATTTTTTGTAAATCAGTTTAAGCGTTGGCGACGCCACATTCTGCTAGTTATTGAAATACATGTAAAATCATTTCACCATTATCTTTCAATGTTCTCCTTTCCTCTTAGGACTTGAACTTTTGACTTGGTGTGTTTTCGCTTGTATGCTGATGAGATTCCCTCCCTTTCTAGTTTTTATTTAGCAGAGGCGGGATTTCGGATCTTTCATTGGGGGGGGGGCAAATTCGGACGCTATTATAAACACGAAAATATTAGTTCATATTCATGCTTTAATTTAATTGTGCTGTAATTATATACACCGTTTTCAATTTTGTTAATTATTTCTTTGGTTATTATCGAATGTTATTAATTAGATTAGTTGAACTCAGAGGTGAAGATCCTCATTGTTATTTGAACAGTCCGAACTGTAAATTCAACGATGCAGTTTTCTCAGTGAATCGTATATGGAAATATCGAAAATGTTTATTATTTATTATGATGACAAATATTTAAACATAACTCTAGGATATATATTTAAAAATCTACATTAATAAACTATTTTAATTAAAATACAATCTACTGTGCAAGGTGATAATATGAGCCTCCAGTTTTACTTCGACTTTAAAAAATGAATTCAATTATTTTTTTGAACAAATATAACTTCATTTTCATAATCGGACAATTTAAAAAAAAAAAATTACTTTGCGCCGAGATAGGTAATAGGTGGCAAAAGGGTGGAATAATGTAAGTGTGCCCAGACCAACGAAACTAGAAAACTAACTAATACGAGAAAGTCCGTGCCATTCCGTAGCACTAGTTATTTTCTACGTATACGTACGTATATACAGAGTAATATACGTAGTATTCAGAATGTTACGTAATGTTGCGGAAAATCGATTTCGAGATTTCGACGGAAATACACGTTTTGGGTGTCCCCTGATGCCGAAACTTTTTTTCCCTCCAAAATGGCCATCCGTCCGTCTGGTATGTGAACAACACTAGCGCCTAAACTATGGGTACAATATTTTCAAAACTGAATAAACCCTTGTCCATCTGGCGTCAGTTGAATCTCTGCGATTTTGAAAAACATTCATTAATTTTTTGGGGTACTGTACATGAAGTTCTCGGGACATGTTCAAAATTTTCTCAAAAATGGCTCCAAATATTTCCTTTAAATTTCTTGTAAAAAGAAAAAATACATTTATAAAGATGGCATAGGTCCGATTTTCACTGATAAATCTGAATTTTTGAAAGTTTGATCATGGAATTCCTGGCGGTACAACGGAGAACGACGCTAAATACCATTTCCATGAGATATTCCATTTTATTGACACACCCCCGTACGCCAAGAAAGAAACTAGTGGTGCTACAGAATGGCACAGACTTTCCCGTATTAGTTTTCTATTTCCTTGGGTCTTCGATAGCTGTAAGGAATTGCCACAAACTCTTTCTTGCCAGCTGTCATCTATCACCACCAAAAGTACACTTTTTTTGGCATTTTCTTAATTTTTCGGTTTCCTATTGGTAGAACGGAAACATTCATTTTAGAATATTAAAGAACACAAAAACCAAGTCATAAAAAGCAATTTTCTTTTAAAAAAGTATGTGCCGTTTAAGAGAAAATGGCGTTTTAACGATGCTAAAAATGCGAAATTTGAAGCTCATTTTCACAGAAAATGTTTCAGTTTTAAAATACTTTATTTGAAGTTATTTGAAGCACTTACACTCACAAATATAATAATGTTTACAAATTGCTGGTAATGTGCATATTAGAGATGTGAGAGATCTTTCAAAAAATTACAATTATGTAATTATTGAAAAAACAGAAAAATAACTCAAAATAAACTTTACGCTATACTAAAGAGTGTAATTAGCACTATCTGTTACAAAAGTTTGAAGAAAAAATTTGCAGCTATATATGTGAAAATCGCTTTGGAGCGTTTCTGAAAATGCGAAATTTTGAGCTACTTTTCAGAGAAAACGGTTGTGTTTTCGAGAAACTTTACTTAGCATAATTTAAATCACTTGTACTCGTAAATATAATAATGTGAAAAAATTGCCGCTAATGTAAATATTATCGACGGGAGAAACATGTGAAAAAATTTGCATTTTTGTAATTTTTGAAAAAAACGAACCTGTAGAGCAATATGGCTTTAATGTCATCTGATAGAGTAAATTACCGCTATCCCTACCTAAAGTTTAAAGAAAAAATTTGGAGCCGTTTTTGAGAAAATCTGGTTTTTGTCCTTTTTTAAAATTGCACATATTGCACGCAATATTGCACGAAAACTAAAATTTTGGAAAACATTTACATGACCTTTATGAAATAACTCAATATGCAGAACAAATTTTACTTGAAGAAAAAATCTCTATCTTCAATTTTGTTGTTGGAGAAAGGCGCCGAAAAAATTCAAACTTTCAAAATTTTCGAAAATTCAGAGTTATCCGTGAAAATAGGACCTCTGTCATGTTAATAAGTGTATTTTACTCTATTCATACAAGAAATTTAAAGAAAAAATTTGGAGCCGTTTTTGAGAAAACTTTGAAAATCCCCGGGGGACTTCATATAAAGTACCCCCAAATTTTGAAGAATGTTTTCAAAATCCCAAAGCTTCGACTAGAACCAGATCGACCGGGGAATATCCATTTTGGATGAAATCGTACGAATGGTTTAGGCGCTAGCAGTGTTCACAGACAGGCGGACGGACAGACGGACGTTTTCCTTTCAATTGGGTTTTCGGTATCAAGAACCTAGAAACAGGGTTTCTGGCTACACCACGTGTTAGGGGATTTTTTTTCTTAATTTAGCAACTGGTTTTATCCACTTATTCGTTTTCACGGCCCGGCAATTAATTTTTTTCCGCCGAAAATTCGGCCATTTTTTCGCGCAGCATTACATAACTTTCCCTATACTACGTATATCACTCCGTGTATACGTACGTATACGGGAAAGTAAAAACGAAGTATATATCCTTGGTGGCATCTAAAACAATAATAATACAAACACAAGTTATAGTGCCAGTTACAGTTTGGGGTTCATTTACGCACCATAGTTCCAGGCTCATTTTACAATCATCGCCGTATTAAAATTCTGCAAACTAAAACCGATCTTTGATAGTTCGAAATTACAATGTCATGCATAAAAACAATGTTTAAGATTGTCATAAGTATCAAATTGATACAGATTTGTCCCGCAAGGAGAGGCCACATGTATAATTATGATGTACAATTTATGCAATTTACAGTAGCAAAGAAACGGGCGTGGCCTGGCAGCGTAATTTTGAGATCAACACACGTGGCAGTCAAAGGGTTAAAATATATTGTATTTCATTCGTTAAGAATCAGAATCGGTCAAAGCGAACTGAAACTAAAATTAAAAGCTAAAAGCTTTCCTTCCAAAGCTGTTAGAACCGAGAAAACACGAACACATCTTTTTCACATCAGCTCTCATTTACAACTAAACCACAGAGCTATGATGGCAAAAATAATTAATAAACTAGTTGTTAAAATCGTTCCTGCTAGAATATTTGCTATGTATGAAAAGATATCAAGGGGGCTTGTATTATATAAATCGCTCATATCACCACCTTTTCCTCTATCTATATCTATAATAAACGGGAAATACTCTTTCCTTTTGAAAGATAAAATTTGAGTGTTATAACTAGACCTTGAAATTTTAGGCACAAAAAAGATTTGATTTAGGCACCTAAAATAGGCAACAAAATTACGGAATTAGGCACTAATAGGCATTAAAATGGACGTTTTATGCACTTAAAATAAGTTAAAGAATGACTAAGCCAGGCAAAAAATAGACATGAAAAAGTTGTATTTTTGGCATTTAGAACTGATGTCAAAGGGATTAATTAGGTAATATTTATTATGCAAGAAAAAGTATTTTTACATTTAGGAGAGACTACAAGCATATTTTATTCACGTATTTAGCAGTATAGTACATAATATATATTTTCTACAAAAAGGCTGTCTTATCTATTAAAATCATTTTGAAGGCTGAAAATACACTTTTCACTGACAGATTTATAGGAGCAAATAAATTTAGTTACGTTTCTCATGCTCACTTCTGGAACTTCTTCCCTCGTCTCACCCCCGGCAAAAAAACTCCCCATTTAACCATTGGCCTTTTTTTGTAATCTTCGCCTGTCCGACAGAAGGCTTTTGCCTGACCTGTCTTTCCTCCCCTGGACTAGACAGACGACGCGCTGCGGTGATAAGCCTAAACCTGTCAACAGCGCAGCAGGAATGGGTGCAATTACCTATGAAGTGCGTGCTGATCGGAGACGAGCGTGAAACATCTTGGTTATGTTGACTTGCAAGGCTCCTTTTGTTCGGTATTTTGGGTGAAAGATTTCGGTTCGATGTCAATTGTGTATTCGATCACACAATATTTGCATTTCTGAAACGTTTTTGCGTTTCCGTGAAACGAATTTCAAAATTTAGCATTTGAAATATGATCTTTCTTGAAAAGCATTTTTTTAAGCAGTTTTAGGCAAAACATTAAAATAGGCATCAAACGCTCTTTAAGGACATTTTAGCACTATTAGACGCTTTCAATAGATCTATTCTCTCGTGAATAGTAAACATCGGCAATTATTTTTCACATCCTAAAGGAACTAAATAGGATTTCTCCTAAAATCCAAGGTCTAGTTATGACTCATGATTTTAAGAATGAAACTGTTTAATTTCAAAGTAGATAACGTTTCAAAGCAAAATATAATTGAAAGAGGATGTGTTAATAAGGGATATTCAAAATAACGCTGAACATTATCCCGCGCGTTTTATAATGCTGAACTAAAGTTCACCAATTTATTAATATGCGTCATTAGCTCAGGTTAATAATAGTAGTTTATGTAATTAGTTTATAATGTTGACCTTTTTTGCACGAATAAGAAAATAGTCTACTACTAAACGAACGACGAAGGAGTGAGGACTTTTCTTATGAGTGCAAAAAAGGAACATTATAAACGAGTTGCATACGCTATTTTTTTGTATAACATCATTATAAAGTTATAAATGAAACGAAGTAAGTGTATGTAAAGTTTTATAGTTGGCAACATAGACGTTGGTATTATGACGTCACAACTGTGACAGCGGAGAGCCGAATCACGCGCGCATTCGAATGAAAGATGGCGTCGTTACCAATGGTAGTTTTAGAAAAAGCCTCGAAGGCAGAAGAAAGTTTAATACCTAAAAAGTCGAGTGCATTGTATGAGAAGGAATATATAAAATTTAGGAAGTGGATGGAAACAAATAATGTAAATATTATATGCGAGACAGTTGTTCTGGCATATATATCTGAGTTGGTAAGTTTGTCATACTTTTTATGATTAATACTAGTGTCGAGTTCTCATTTTCTAATTTATGTTATTTTGAAGTCTGCAGTATGTAAGGCATCATCTTTGTGGTGCAGTCATTCAAAATTCAATAGTATGCTGAAAATTAAAGATGGAATTGACATCTCTGCTTATAACAAAGTTCAGTTATATATGAAACAAGCTAATGTCGTCTATGAAGCTGAAAAATCTATGATATTTTCGAAAGATGATGTGAGAAAATTTTTAGTGGAAGCAGATGATGAGAAATATCTCTTAATGAAGGTAGAGTAATAATATTTTGTCTACTTTCTGAAACCAGTTCTACAGATCTGTCTTTCTGTTAATAGTAGAAGTTCGTCATGACGTCATGTCGCGTTTAATAATGACGATGACGTCATGTAGCGTGCGATAAAATACTGGATTATGCACGATTCGGGGTATCGAAAAGGGTCGTTTATAATGATGGTATACAAAAAAATTATCGTTCGCTTTATTATTATTATTATTATTATTATTAATATTATTATTGTATTTCTTCTCAAAATACAGAAACAAATATTTTATATATAAATTTGAAGATCCGCGAAATTAAATTAAATAATTTTTTAAAATTTGTCCCAAGACTGGGGGGATAGTTGCCCCCCCTTGCCCCCCCTGAATCCCGCCTCTGTTATTTAGGGATATTTCAGTAATACCTACGCAATCTTAGCTTCTTCAAAACCTCTTTGA
>JAHLJT010009567.1:31176-44133 GCA_031308135.1 Acheta domesticus | reverse complement strand
AATAAAATATATTTACGTTATACGAAATTAAATTTATAAAAACTGCTCACTTCACATCATACACCTTTCTCGTCGGTAGTAAAAGCTTCATCTATTGTAATCCAGGACGTAGTTAGCAGCTGGACTAATCGCAATAGAAGCCATTGCACAAACTGGCGAGATCTACGGCCAGCAATCATACACTGTAGCATCTTCATCGATGTGTTACACATCAATGATCGCAAATTTTTCTCCGAAATTAAGGTTACAGATCACAAAGTGCGGAGTCAATGATGCTTTGGACACCCAGATTTCCCCTATAATCTAGGGAAAATGCTGAGATTTTAAAAAAATACATCTTTTCATAAAAAATATGGAATTAAATAGAAGAAAATTGATAAAATAAGAAAATATATTGTGAAAACAGCAAAATATGTAAAATATGTAATACAGTACTAAATATGTAAAAATATGTAACGAGAAAAGTCGATAGTGTATTAGGAGGGCTATGATTCGTCAAGATTACAAGTTTGAGAACGGTAAGTAGAGAGACAAAAAATATGTAATTACATAAAAATCCGGTCTCTAGTATTATATTTTTGACGTCTGTTATACGTAAATCAGATCGATATTATTATTCAATAAATATATTTAGAATTACTATTAAAATATTTAGAAATTCAATATACCAATAATCACATATCAGCTTACTATTGTTACCTCACCCTCATTACCTGGGAGAGTGGGGGGTGTAACTTCGGAATTTTAAACGGTAACCCCCAATCTTTGTTGCAGATTCGAATTCTGCCTACAAAAATATGTCAATTTTATTCTGTACATTTGTTTTAAAAAAATGAAAATTTATAAAGTTATCAACAATAACTTTCAAATGACCAAAAATAACTTTCATTTGATGCAATATGAAACAATTTGTGAAGTAACTTATATCAGAGAAACATGAAAATGTGTGCAATGAAAAATAATGTATTTTTAATAAATTATAATTAAAAAGTACATACATATAATAAATAAATAAACCAAATTATACTTTTATTTTATCTTACAATTATTTTTCTCAATTTCATTTTTTCTTTTTTAAATTTTTTCGTTTATAGTGTTCTTTCATATATTAATAAATTTGCACATTCGAATCTTCTTCAATGGCGATTTTTCTATAACAATGTTGTAAACTTCATTATAATTTTGGGGACAACTACACCAAGACATGGAAACATCTTATAAATTTCATTTAATGCAACATTTAATATATTGCAAATAACTGATCTGATTCCTTTTGCATTATCATGGTGCTTTGTATAAATAAAACCCAAATAAAGTAACGTCATTGCAATACTGTTCATCAAGAACGAGATCTGTCAAAAGATACTTTTGATACCGGATTGGAACTCAGCGAAAGCAAAACATTCAAATAAGATATTTAGCGTCAGACTCTGTCTTCGCTCATCAGCCGAACTAAAATTTTCTAACCGGATTCGGGCTCAGCGACAGCAAAATAGTATTCAGTAAGGTCTTTTAGCAGTGGCGAAGCTGAAGGGTAATCTGGGAGACTTATACTACTCAAATTATTTTTCAATAAAATCTGTCGTGTGCCATTTTTCAATATTTTTGTTACTGAATCGTCGAAAATTGAATGTGTTCGACTCCTTTTCCCCGTTTACGCGCGAGGGAATTAGCAGGGCTGCAGAAATATACTCTTTGGGGCCGGTAGCTGAGCGAGGAGCCTGCCAGTGGATAGACACCGGCTGGCTTTGCCGCATATGCGCACAAGAGAACGTGCGCTATCTCCCTTCTTTTGCATTGACTGGGCAGCGAACCCAGCAGGAGCCTAGGCTCTCAGCAGGCACGGACTTGTACAGCGATGCATGCCCACGTCTCGATCAAGCAAATTAACCTCATCGCCTGACGTGGGAAAGTAGAGTTGTTTGTGTGCCGCTTGTGTGATTTTTGTTCGTGTTTTCTTTACGAAACAATTAATGAAGCTAAAGATATAGTGTTGCTGACAATGTCCCACTGACTATGCCTCAAAAGCTAAAGATTTAGGGCCGGTTGCATAAACGTTCGATATGGAATCCATAAGCTTATTGATTCTATAAAATAGTCTACAGCGGCAAAACGAGTTTCTGAAACGACCAATACGACTTATGGAACCTACAAAATGTTCTATATCTTATAGGTCCTGAGACATGTCTACAAGTGCTTATAGAATCTACAAATAAGCAACATGGCGACACTGCGCACTGCTGCAAGCATCTGTTTACTAGTGTTTGAGGTTATTGGTGGTTTGTGGCGTCCGTGTTGTGATATAATATTTTGTTAAGAGTTTTATTTGGTGTGTAGGGTGCGTTGTTGGTGTATTTTTGAGTGTTGAATTTTGGTGAATATTATTCATACAGACATTATTTTACTTTTTATTTAATTCTTATTTAAGTACAGTTTATTATTTAATAAACTGTACTTAAATAAGGATTAAATAAAAAGTAAACTAATATATGTATGAATGAATATAATGCAATAATACAAAATTGCTACTGAGAACGTATAGAGACAAACCAACACTCCGCCAAAACCACCTCAACAGAGCTCAGCACACACTAAGAACGTGCAAAACGAAACACAGAATACGCACTATTCCAATATCGACTGTGTCGCTATCTAGTGGTGGCATTTTGATGTACTTATAGGACCTATAAGTTATAGATTCCATACATTTGCTTTATGCAACGGTGAATGGCCTGTGGAGCCTATACATTTTGTAGAACCCATTGCTATGGAACCCGTATGGAAAGCTTTATGCAACCGGCCCATAGTGTTGCAGACAACGTCCCACTGACTATGTCTCATAACTTCTCAACGGTTCACGATATCGAAATGCAGTTTTCGATACTTGAAATGCGGAATCACGAGTCAAGTAATACGCCATAGAGATAGAAATAGTAGCGATACGTAGTAATATATTGTGTTAGATAGGAAGAGACTATCGAAATCTTTATCAAAGTAGACATGACAATGAATGAACTTTCAGGGTGAGATTTATTTGAAAGAAACAAAATTGTATCTTTTAAAATTATTGATACAATAGTGACTCAGATGGACTACAGGTTTCAAGATTTCGAAAACTTTCATTTATTAAATTTCTTGACGAAAAGCAGTTTTCCACCTCCAAAGCGTCCTTTCGTTTAGAAACGTTTTCGTTTCTAATAAAACAATATCCATTCCTTGACAGTAAGCAGCCTCGAAATGAAACGACAAATGTATACATTAATAATGCAAAATATATGCCTGCAGTTTTGTTTGCTGAAGTATTTGCTGAAGTAACAAATTGGTCTAGAAAAAAATATCAAGACACGGTTTGGTTCATACAACTCAGTCTAACTTTCCTTCTATAGAAAGCATTATGTGAAAGGAATATGATTACATTAAAAGAGATAAGACAATCCTGAGAGATTCCATGGGAAATTAACTGTGCAGAAACGAAAGATTTAAAGAACAAATTATCGACGTTTTTGTTGAATAAAAAAAAGATGAATGGAGCTAATTTAGAAAAATATGTAAAATAAAATTTTCAGAATAGCCAATTGCATGACTCTAGCTTCGCCACTGTATTTTAGGTGTCAGGCACTATCCTCGCTCATCAGCCGAACTAAAATGCTCTAAATCTAATTCTTTTCGACAAATCTTTACCACTAACCCCTTTTGATAGCTTTAACTTGTGCTAAAAGCGGCTTCTTACATTCTTACAAAACCAGAAACGGCATCAGACTTCAACGTTCAAATTAGGTTCGCCGTTACTAATTACATTAAGCATTTTTACGTTAAAAAACACATTGAGTTCAATAGGAGTTCCGATACTGAATTGCACTGTATCATGGAAACTGAATTCTAACAAACCCCTGAAAGCAAGGTTGTTGCCAATTTTATGTACATACCATTATTATTATTATTATTATTATTATTATTATTATTATTATTATTATTATTATTACTAAGTTTAGCAAGTTCTATTTTCTTTGAACAACAGTTGTGACTTTTAAGCTGAGTCCATGTGTTGACGTCTATTTTACCTACAATTATCTCGTTCAATTAGTGACAAATATTCACATTAAGTTGGCCACACTAGTAACACGGAGTGTACTTGATTCCGACTTTAGATATGTTACTTGTTTAGATTTATTTCTTTGTACTAAAAATATTTTTAAAGCCATCTTGAAAACACTTTAGTTTTTATTCAAAGTAAATTCCAATTTCTATATAAATTCATTAGTTTTAGCACTGCTAATTTTTTAGAAATTTCTAGAATTGTCTGAAATATCTGAAAATGTCTCGGGCAGTCCCGATTCTGAAGGGACACTGGAAAGGTTATTAGTTTCTCAGAGTATTTTTAGATATGTTAGAGTTTCTCACAAAATTGTGACGGTTCATCATTTGGGGAGGGGGTCATGAGCCCCGTGACCCCCCCTTGGATCCGCGCCTGATACCTATGAAGATTGTTTCTTATGAGTGTAGTGAAACTATTCAATTTACGTTTTTTCATGGTCTGTAAGTGCTGTGTACTTAATTGTGAAGGGATGTGGGTGTTCAGTGAAGAGTGAAGACTGCGTTTGTGTTTACCTGTACCAATATTTTCGTTATCATTCGATATAATTTTCAAGTCAACGGGTTCAGACACGTAGCTTTCTCAAAAGTAAAAAGCTAATATTTTTGTGTCTATCACGAAAAACTAAAACCTAATTGACAAAGAATAATTACTTCAAATGTTTTTAAGTAAGTGTTGGGAATTGTTCCAAGCAAATTCTCCATGATATTGAATAAATATTTATTGAAAATTTCTTTTACACATTAATTGCATTGTTTTTTATTTTTATTTTTAATTGTGTTAGTACATTGCAAGTTACCTTTATAGATTTTAAACAAATAAACACGTTTCCTTAACTACTTTCCCTCTTAGAATGGAAATAGAAGGATAGGGATGAGTGTGGGGTCTAACATGCGAGAGTTCTCGCACAGGTACGCAGAGATAGTGGGGGGAAACTTGTGCTATGGCACAACACAAAAAAAACTTTTTAAAGTATCTAAATTAAATAGCTTGAAATAAATGGAAAACAAAAATTAAAACGCGCTAGCCTACAATACTACGTGAATCAATTAAAAAACAACTAAATTTAAAATTATAGAAAAAATAGTGCAAGTCACCCGACAACTGCCAACGATCGCAGTCCAAACGCACGATTTAAATGTTGGCGGTATCTGGAAGTATGTACACCAACGCCCAGCTGCAAACTCATATTGTAAATAAAACACCGTTTGATATTAAACTCAAGGTGTCGGTTCGTTAAGATATTAAAAATGCAAACATCGTTTGAGCAACATTCCCATGTACCGAAGTGGGTTTACTAATGCCTACTAAATTGTTTCTAATGCTAACAAATGGTATTTAGTACTCAAAGGTGAAAACATTAGTTTGATTATTTTTTGACTCGGAATTGTTTTTCTTGAGGTACGTAAGAACACAGAAAATAATTCAATACTTTTTAGTATACAAATAATTTTTCAGTTTTCTCACCCCAGGATGCTGGCACCCTGACTCTCTCAAACCCACTCGGTTCTTCATAACAAATCAAGGAAAGTTAAATAATATTGCAATGAGTAGGTCTGTTCTTGCCCGATCCGGTATTTTCGCACTACTTTACTTGGCTTTCTCAAGAGTAAAAACCTTTTCTATTATTTGACTATCAAGGAAAGCGAAAAGCTACCTCTCAAGGAAGCTTGAAAAATTTTGTTCAAATGTTTGTAAAGAAGTATGAATTGTTCCAAGAACATCTCTCTATAATGTTGAATAAACTTTAATTGAAAATTTGTTTCAAACATCAGTTGCATTGTTATTTTGTTTGATATTCTATAAGTACATTGGTAGTTCCTCTCCTTTATGGAAAGTATAGACAAATGGATAGGGAAAGGGTGGGATTTAACATGCGAGAGTTCTCGCACGGGTACGCTAGTCTTTCATTTATATTAATAAATCTATCGTACATTGTGTGTGATTCGGACCATTTTTGCTTATATTGGGACACAAATTGAGAAATTAAATGATTGTGTTCATTCTCAGAGGATTCGGGAAAATTAATTAACACTCTAAATTGTTCTTTCAAGAAACAAACATGTTTTTGAATATTCTTGTTCCTTGTTCTCCTCATAAGACTAAGTTCAATCTAAATATGTCTAACGTCGCTTCTTGAAATACTATAAAAGAAGAACGCACGAACTTATGAATTCTTTTTCCGAAAGGGGCAAAAACTGGTAAAATTTCTCATTAAATACTTAAAGTAGTGCTCAGTGCAACAAAAAATGTTGCTTGGGCGTATTTGGAAGGTAACTAAATCTTTAGCATTCATGAAGAAGAAATTCATGAATTTCTGGCAATTTTGCCAAAGATTGACAAATATATATATATATATATATATATATATATATATATATATATATACACACACACACACACAGAGTCTTTAGTGTATCTCGCAACCCATGACTGGTAGTGCCTGTTCTTGTTTTGGCAATTTGGCAACCGCTTGTCTGCCTCCTTTCAATACTGCCGTGGGTGGCACGTCGAGACAGCAGAGGAAGTGAGCTGCGCGTCATAATCTGCAGAAACTTTCCTTTTTCTGTGTTTTCCCCATTCAAGGGTTTCGGCGGGCAGGTACCCGGCTCACACACCAGAATCTTTTCGCGCTGCGCAGGGTGGGTGGGGTTGGGTGGGCTGGGCTGGGCTGGGCTGAGGCATGAGCCAGCAAACAAAACGTCTATTTCAGGCGATTCTGTCCAGTATGCTTAAGAAACAGAACAGTAACACTGAAGATGGGGAGGGAAGTTTTGACTGATTTATCGATTTATTAACAGCAACGTAACAATAATTATTATTTAATGAACGCCGGCTCATAGAGAAATCACAAAGATATCTCGTGAAACATCACCGCCAAGCTGTTCATTATTTATAACAATAATTATTTATTATTGAACCTGGAAATGATTTACTTTTATTGTTTTTTTTATATTTTATGTCACATCAACTACAAAGGTTATTAGCAAGCTGGAAATTAAACAAATAGGGAAATCTTAATGAACTTAATAAATGTTGATTAAAATAAACCTGAATTTTAAGATTAGTAATAATTTCTCATTTCCTTTCTCCTTTTGTTCGGAACTGGCATTTCCGGAAATTTTATTGAAACATTTCCTGACTAAGGAAGATTTAGTGCCGAAGTAAACTTCCACCAAAAATACACTTTGATCCTTCGTCAACATTTTTGAAGCGATTCTTCTTTCCTAAACGTGAGTTGCTACGAGTATGAATGAAACGTGAATGATTTGCCCAATGAATTGCCCAAGCACAGAATACGTGCTTGCTCTTTCTTTCAACTAAAATAGCTCCGTTCTCCTACCCCGAAATCTGCGACGAGAGTTGGGTCGTTAAAAGTGAAAGGGAAGCCACAGGTATTTCACGCGTTGCCAAATTGCCAAAACAAGAGGTTGTGATCTGAGATATGGGTTGCGAGTTAGACTAAAGATCTGATATTTATGTATATGGAAGTCTACAGGCACTAAATATTCGCAGTATGATAACGATATAATTTTACGTAGCTTTTGATGTATGGGCCATGTTAATTCTTTCGCTTCGTTTACATTATACAAACTCAAAAACACCAGCATACATCCAGCGCGCCCTGCGTAAGCTTACCGACTGACCAGATCTGACCAGATGTTTACCTTTCCCCGCCAGTAGCCCTGACGAGGCGATCGTTTATTATCTTGAAGGGTACATCCGCCGCAGCTCGATCGCTTATGCGGCAAAGAAAGGAGTAGCTTATTAATTAACTTATTAACTCACTTACTACTTACTTAAACTATGGCTGAAGCCGGCACTTTGCCGGCAACCTAAGATTTGCATTCTTGGAAAAAGTTATTTCCATCTTTGACATCTTTTCGCTGATTCATGAATTTTTTTGTTCGTTCACACAGATATTCATACTAAGGCCTATTTACAGTTCACAGGAGCACGCACTTCCACACGACACTATATATACTATTTACACTGCACTCTTCGCCACGGCGCCGACTTTGCTCAAAGCGTCCTTGGTGGCTAGGCACTATGCGCTCAGGCGACGATAGCTGGCGGGTCCGCAGGCCCCGTTTCGTCACCGGCCGCCGGTGCCTCACTCGTCCCGCATGGGGCATCCCGCCGCTGCTCGCAGAGCTCTGCGAGAAACTGCGGCGGTAGCGCCCGGAACGTGGAGGCCTCTTGCTTGGGCCCTCCTGGGGCGAAATAGGTCCAGTGGACCTCACAGTTGATCGCCCGGCCGGTTTCGCGCAAGAGCCGCGGAGCTTGCGGGCCCAGCGCCGTTCGTGCCCTCCGGCGGATCTCCTCCGGCAGCTGGCGGTTTACGCCGAAGGCCCCGTAGATTACATTCAGGGGCGTAGCGTCCATAGACGCTCTGGAAGCGCCGCTTCCCTTACGAATTTCCATCACAATTTTTTACATTTTAAATGTATTAGTATCCGCTTATCAAACTCGATGAAATGTTGGAATATCTATAGTTTCTACTTTACCGGGATTTCATGGTTTCTAGTTTTTCACGCACTTCTTCGTATTTCCCTCGCCCTGAAGATTGTCAGAGGAGGCTATTGTAGTTCGAATAGGGAGGGCGGCGCGTGAAATATTGTGTACCCTGTGCGAGGCTACAAGAAGCGCAGCCCTCAGGAGACCTCCGTGGTTCAGATGGAATAGTGAGTTTGGCTTGTGAAGGACTGTGATTGAAACGTGACTACTGAACTGTGAATAAAGCGTGAACCGGGCATCAAGGCACGTGTAAGTATCAGCGTTCATAGACAACTCCGTTTTTAAAAATTTTGGAGATTTCTTCGTAACTGTTCGAACGTGTTCCTTGCATAGGTTATTGTAGGCAGACGGACGCGCTACGGGCCGGCGCTTCCAGACCATTATGGAAGGGGCTGCGGCTGCAACCCGTGCCGGGCGTTCGAACGGTGATGGAGCATCGCCGTCTTTATGTGGATGTGCAATTGAACATTTAAAACAAAATATATTTTCAAGCCTTTCTTTTGAGGAAAAATCAAAAATTATTGCGACTGGAAAACCTACACCAGAACTTCATATTGAGTGCCATTCGAAAGGGAAGAAGAATTTCATACGACATTTTCGTGCACAAATCTACGAGAATGTTCCGTGGATAAGTGGGTGCAGAAACACAAATAAATTATTCTGTTGGCCATGTTTATTGTTTTCTAAAGAGAAATCCGTGTGGACGCAAGGAGGATTTGATGATCTTCACAATATTCACAAAGCACAGGCTCGCCATGAAACTTCAGTTTCTCACATCCTATCCCTAAAAAATTTCAAACTGTTTGGAAAACAGAGAATTGAATGCAGTCTCAGTGAGCAGTTTCGGTTGTCTGTACAACGTCACAACGTAGAAGTTTCAAAGAACAGAGATATGTTGACTCATATAATCAGAGTTGTTTGTCTTTTAGGAAAACTAGGATTGGCGTTTCGCGGACACAATGAAATTGTCGAGTCTCATAATCGAGGCAACTACATTGAAATTCTTAAATTTTTGGGTAATTATAATACTGAATTTTAGCTGTTATTGAAAGCAACAATGTGTTTCGTGGAACATCTCCTGACGTCCAGAATGATATTATTGCGGCAGTTGCGGAAGTTATGCACAGAGAAATTGAAAAGGAGATTTCTGAGGCTCAATTTGTGGCATTAATATTTGATGAAACGACTGATGTGACCATGAAATCGCAACTCACAAGCGTGTTGCGGTATGTTTCAAAGAATGGCGTTCAAGAAAGATTCTTGCATTTCACTGACTGCAGCAAAGACAGATCCGCATCTGGATTATTAGAACATGCAAAAGGAGTTATTAGCACGTACAAGTGCGACACAAAAGTAATAGCGCAAACGTATGATGGCGCAGCAGTTATGGCAGGGGAACATGCTGGACTTCAGGCCAAGTTAAAGATGATTTGTAAAGAAGCAATATTGTGCATTGTTATGCTCACAAATTAAATTTAGTCTTAGGACAATCTGCTAGCTGTATTAAAGAAGTGCGAATATTTTTCGCCTCTTTATCAGGATTAGGAGCATTCTTTTCTAAATCTACTAGGCGGATTGAAGCTTTAGACACTGTAGTGAAAAAGCGATTGCCATCAGCTGCACCAACACGTTGGAATTTCACCAGCAGGCTTGTACTGACTGTGAAAAATCATACGAGTGATCTGCAGGAATTATTTGCTTCAGTAACAGAAAATTCAAGTGACTGGGACGCTGAAACTCTGTGCTCTGCTCGTGGCTATTTTAATCTTTTGAAAGACTTTGACTTTAATTTTTTCTTAACTTTGTTTTCATGTATTTTTCCTCTTTCTGACTCATTATTTAAAATTTTACAAAATAAGTCCAATGATATTATGTACTGCATGAAAAAAATTGAAGATTTTGGGATATATCTGAAGCAGTTTCGAGACACTTTTGAATGCTTTTGGGAAGGTTGCAACAGAGAAAGAAGCGAATTTCAGTGCATCAAGCGAGCCAGAGTAGAAAATACAGAGAATGAAAAGAATGTGTACAAGAGATTGTTTACAGAAGTTATAGACAACTTAATATGTCATGTATCTGATAGATTTTCTGATACTTCTAAACTGAAATTCCTAAGCCTTCTTAACCCAGATCTCTATTTAAGTTATCAGTCGTCATTCCCCAGTGAAGCTTTCAATTGTCTAATGGATGTTTATGGAAGGCATTTTGACTCTGCGTGATTGAAAAGTGAGCTCACAGCCATTTATTTTGATAATGAGTTCCACAAGAGTGTCAGTAAATTAAATGATTATATCAAGCACCATGAACTACAAGTGCGTCGGCGGAGAGGTCATTTTCTGCTCTCCGGAGAGTAAAAAACTATCTTCGAAATTCACAAAGCGATGAAAGACTTTCTCGTTTGTCCTTACTGAATATCGAGAGTCAGCTTTTAGATTCGATGATGACAAAGCCATCGTTTTTTAATGATGTCATTGATGTATATGCCCGTAAACCAAGAAGAATTGCACTTAATTTTAAAATGTAATTGTTAAAAATAAAAGTTAATAAATTATAATATTACTTTGATTTTTCCTTATGAAACCTTCCAATATGACTCCTTTAAATTTAGAAACGTGAAAAAAGGTATAAAAAGGAGCAAAATGCTCCTGCGTCATTATTTAGGGATATTTTGTTGAGTCGATTAAATTTGAGATTTATACAGTATGCTTGGACTTTCTCATCTAATATAAAGACGTTGTTGAGGGAAAGTGTATCAAGTAATAAGGAATAGTAAAGCACGTACTCTTTAGTGAGAAAATTAGCTTTGAGGTTTCCAGATTGTCCTTTAGTAGGACTGACTGCAGTGTGATGGCTATGTACCGGTCGAATTTTACTAGCGCAACACATAAGAGAAGATCTATGTTTATTTGATAAATTTTTTTTTACCAAAACAGATCATTCTAGATTCCGGATGAAACATCTCTCCAGAATGTAATTTCGTTCTATTCTCTTGATAGAGAAATATTTCTGTGTATTTCTTGTTTCGCTTATCGACGAATAAAACTAACTAAAACATTTCCAAGTACTGAAAGAAAGATATTTACTTTCTGATAACAATACTGAGAATAAAAATACTTTTATCAAGAAATGTCCCATGAAAAGTTCCATTAACAAGGTACTTTTAATTAAATAGTTCCTCGAACCATCCGTAAACGATGTAGGTTGAATACAGAATATGCCGCTTCCCCTCTTAAAAAATCCACGCTACGCCCCTGATTACATTGTTCCTATCGTGGCGGCTGAGTGCAGGGGGAGGAAGATGCGGCCGCGTGGCGGTGCGTACCGCTCGGTTCTCAACCGCTCTTATCCGGCGTAATGTCGAGACCGGCGGTGCCACGAAGGTTTACGCCTGCAGGCGGTGAAGAGGAGACGCTTCAGTCAGAGAAGCAGGTTCGGGGAGCTGAGGAGGGGACGTAAAAGGGACATCCTTGCAAGTATTTTGTGGCGAAGGTCCTTGGCGCGCTTGTGCCAGTAGAGGCCACGATCTAGAGTCACGCCAAGATACTTTGCGCTGGGGGACCAGGGGAGATGCGCGCCCGCCTGCAGCACCGTTTCCTCGGGATCTGCACTCTGACGGGTGAAGTTGACGGCCACGCACTTTGTAGGGTTTAGGGTCAGGCGTGTCTGCCGGAGCCAGGTGGTAAAGGCGGCTAGGCATTCATTCAGTTATCTTACTGCTTGCCTGCTGTTCGCCGATTCCCGTTCTCTTTTCTGCTAGCAGGGGCGCATCATTGACGTTCAAGCCGAAGAGAGTGGAGGAAAGCACTCTCCCCTGTCAAACCCCCTCTTGGCGCCTCTTAGGGACGACTGTACGCATTTAACACGCACCCTGAACGTTATGTCTGTGAGAAAACTACCAATCAACCTGGTGTAGCAGTCGCGTATCCCTGGCTCGATGAGGCATAAGAGTTCCCCCTCATGCCTCACCGTGTCGCAGCCTGACCACATATCCAGGAAGACGGTAGGCAGCGTCTGCGCCCTCTCGAGAGAGAGGCCGATCTCGGTGCAGAGGCGCGTCAGCTGCTGCGCGGAGCTACGACCCGCCCTGAATCCGAATTGTTCGTCTAGGAGGAGACCTAGGCGCCATATTTCCTGCTGCAAGCGCACCAGCTCCAACTGGACGACGGAGATGCTGTCAGTGCCGCAAGATTTGTTTGGATTGAGACGTGGGAACACTCCGCGGAGTTCTCTGTCCGTCACACGACGGACGTGTTCAGTGTGACTGATCGATGGCACCGTAGTCGCTCCGCAGTCTAGTGGGCATCACTAGCTCCAGCATCATTGGGCCGGAACTGCCGCTCGAGCGA
>JAHLJT010009567.1:0-30176 GCA_031308135.1 Acheta domesticus | reverse complement strand
AAAACAGTGATACGATAAATATTGGTATATGAAGATATGGATTTATTGTTGATGAAAATGTCACAAGTAATGAAGATTATAGTGATAGTGATGACTGTGTTGTTAGTTTTATTGAAGATACTGAGCTACGTAGTGAATAAGTCAATAGAGATAAGGACGGTATAGCGCCAGAGCAACAACTTATTAATTCGCAAACGAGAAGAAATTGCATTGGAGAGAAAAGAGAAAACAGTTCAAGTAATTGTTAATAAACTATTGATGCTACAACAGCACATAATTTCTCGCAAAGTTGCAATGTTATCGTCATGTACGACGGGACGCCCATATATCTTCATTAATACAAACAAATTTCGCAAAAACTACAAATTTTGACAAAAAATTGTACATGGCCTTTGAAAGAGCTAATTTTGTACAACAAACTTTGAGGCAAAAATCCTAACTTTGTAGTTTTATTTTTTTGAAATTTTCGAAAAAATCGGGAATTCAACGAAAATGAGGACCTGCACTATTCTCTTACACGTCCTTCGTGCTATTTAACAACAAAAAAATTAATAAACAAATTGGAACCGTTTGAAAATTTTGGAAAATGTCCGAGGGGCTTCATGTAAAGTATCCCCCAAAATAAAATTTCGGTTTCAAATTCCAGGGGACACGATATCAGCCAGAACGATTGAAGAATATCAATTTTAGAGAAAATCGCCTAGACGGTTTATACGCTAGCGTTGTGCACAGACGGACGGGCGATCAGACAGATTTTTCGGTATGAAGAACGTACAAAACATAGATTCTGGCTACACTATGTGTTAGAGGAATTTTTTTCTATATTCAGCAACTGGATTTATTCACTTTTTCGTTACCAGGGCCCGGCAATAAGAGTATTTGTGTCGAAAACTCGTCGTTTTCCGACGCACGATTACAATACTTTATCTCTTATGCTAATAAGTGCGAGAGTTAAAAAATTAAGATATAGTAGCCCTAAGGCCCAAGTTGCTTTAAGTATGGCGGAAGTATAAACCGCGCAAGATACAATGTCGCGAAGGGCAGCGAAAAAGAGGCTCCGCGTCCAAGGTGGACGACAGTGCCGCCATTAATAAGTGTGAACATGGGTTACCAAACTGGGTGTAAAATTATATGAGGGTAATGCTAAGCCCTGGAAGAAAGGCAGAGTTGAAGCTCGGTATCACGGTACAAAGGACTAAAACGGATATGTCTGAGGCTGGCATTCGGAAGATTGATAGATTTTAGTGACTGGCCCGTCAACGGCTAAGGTCATTAGTCCCGTAAGTGTAGCGCATGTTTTTCATTGGGAGCTGTCGGTGATCTTCCCCCCCCCCCCCCCCCCGCTGAATGGCGAGATTTGGCGCAGACCTACCAGCGCCGACGGTGTTTTCCCCAAACAGGTATGCCCCATAGCGGGACTCTGCCCCAGCCGGTTCAAGTTATATGTATAAGCTTCCGACCGATCTTCCAGCATGTGTGATAGAGTTGTGCATATTAGTGTAAATGTGTGTAAGTAAGGGGTGAGGAAAGGACAAGGAAGACGATGGAAAGTTCGTGCGTGGTCCGTTTATTAGAGTACTTCTCCGACATTCACCTGGTGTTGATCGGAGAAACCACGGAAAACTACCTATCAGAAACAGCCGGCCGATAGAATTCTCCTCCAGACAGCGACTGAATTCGACCTAGCTGACAAGTTGGTGTCGAAAATCGTCCCACTGTCGGGACTCGAACCTAGGACCTCCCTGTCAAAGGCATTGCAGTGACATCAGTGATGCCCTGGCCACCTCTTCCGGTTGTTGAAAGAACTAAGTATGAGGCTTCTGTTTCGGCAGCATTTTATTGATCTACCGGCCGTCAAAGACAATGAAACTGGCAAAGGAATGACGTGGTTTATTGATGTGTGCAAGGAATCGCGTGTTTTATGATGTATTACTTATTAATTAATTTGCAGTTTGTTGATATTTTGTAACTTTATAGAGAAAAGTGTTAAGTTATACATTTATTTGAACGGCAATAGGATATGACCGGGTGGCAGTTGATAAACAATAACTACTATAATAAAAACACAAATTATAAAAGAGTACAATACAAAACGATGCAATAATCATACTATCTCTAATATTATGTGTCACAACAATTATTTCAACTCTACAATGATATACAACAATTATATATTGGTGATAATAAAAATCAGTACGAGCTACATAGATATTGGCCTAAATTAGATTAAGAAAAGCAATTTATCACTTCACTGCACTACACTAGACTATACTGTTTAGATTTGAATTACACTAACCAGCACTTCACATTTCACAGCACCTAGTTACTGATTTAACATCTATTACTCTCAGCGTGATTTAACTTATTTCTAAAACTACGTGCACTTGGAAGAAAGGCCTTGAAAGTTGCTGCGGGTAAACTGTTCCAGTCTCTAATTGCTCTGTTACAAAATGAGAATTTCCCAAGATCTCAATATTGTTTCCTTGTTCAAAGTTTGTGGATGTGATCGCTTCGGCCTAAATAATTTGTTTTTTCCAATCTAATTTGAATTTCCTTTCAAGCTGGCTGACTTATGTACGAATTATAAAGTGCACAAAGCCGGATATATGCCTGATAAAAACGTATAATAAGATTATATGATTTGAAGGTATTTTGAATAACTTATAGTAAGGTTTATATTATCCTGAGCATTTGTTTATAATTGGAATATCCAAAATATCACGGGGTTGTAGTATTTAGGGTAGGGATTGCCTTTATTTACACAATTAGGTTAATTGATTTTAAAAGAATACGCAGTTTTAAAGGGATCATCCATAAATTACGTAACGCTGAAGGGGGAGGGAGGGGGTCTGAGGCAGCGTTACGCAGAGAGAGGGACGTGTGTTACAAGGAAGGGTATTGAAAATACTCGAAATTTGTGTTACAAGGGAGGGGAATTAATTTTTGGAATTTGCGTTACAAAATTTGTGGCCTGCCCACATTAGATTTTTGGCACAGTTAGAGACATTGAGAATGAGCGCTGGCCAAGTTCAAGAATATTTAACTTTGCCCCCGCCAGTGGCCCTGGCGAGGCGACCGTGTATTGACATGCAGGGGATACATGCGCCTCAGCTTGTAGGCTTTTGCGGCAAAGAAAGGAGCAGTGCTTAATAACTAACTTATTATTTTTAGAGATAAACAGTTCCATTTAAATATTTGACATTCCATTTTTTATTGTTCTTATAACTGTTGTAACGTTTCGGCTATGCCTTAATGGCCGTCTTCAGACGTCTTTTCTAAAAAATGGAATCATGTTGTTAAATCTAAATTATTTACATTATACACAATTTTAACAAAACATCTATTATAAACTCATTATATTACATACTTATGTAAGTTGTCAGAAGCTTACCTTTTTTCAAAAATGGTTAGAATCAATTGTAATTTAAATTATTTACATTCTATACAAATTAAACAAAAGATAACCTACGTAACTTTGCTAGCGTAAGACTTGCTGCTGCAGGCCATCTGTCCATGATGAACACAGAACGGCCATCAGCCAAGTACGTTTTCAACCGTCAATGAGGGGGAGGAGAACACTGAAGAAGGAATTAATTTTTGATATTGATCATTAAACCGACGAAGCAAGTTGTCATCCATTCCTGTGAAGGAATTGGATTCAATCATAGTATTTAATGTTTTATTCAGTTTTATGTGTAAAGTCTCTGATTTACTTCTCCCCATAGATCGTCACACACACTTTTAACTGTTTTTGACGTAAATAAATAAATATATTTCTCGCGCCTGTCCGCGGTTCCTGGTCCATAATCTTAACTTCCCCGAAATCCATGATATGTCCTCTATCAACTTTATGTCTCGAGACCGAGTTTAGTATTTGAAAAGGTTTTTTGATGTTCATAACGGTTTGTTGAAGTTTTTCTTAGGGTCTGACCAATATAAGATTGGAGCATTGAGTACAATTAATTTAAATACGACATCTTGTTTCTCATTTTTTCAATCATATCTTTATTATTTTTAATAATGTTCTTTTGCTTAAATCTTCGTGGACAATTCTATAATTTTGTCCAAGGGGAAGTTGTTTTAATAATGTACGATTTAAATTTAGGAATGTAAGGTATAACAGTGTTCTTATAATCAGTAGATTTTGAAATTGTAGAATTTGTTATTTAAGAAAGAAAATCTCCTTTTAACAAATTTATCAATACTTTTTGGAGGATAATCATTAAGGCCTAGCAACGATTTCACAATGTGGATATTCTGGTAATGGAATTTTTCATCCGATAACAAAATAGCTCTGTCAATTAATTATAGGCAGCAGTAAATTTATGGTTAAAAGGATGTTTATAACAATAATTCAAAATTCTCCTTGTATTTGCAGGTTTCTTGTACTAATTGGTAAAAATCTATTCTTTTTCTCTAAGGAAAGAAACGTACAAAAATTTAAAACATTATTTGTGGTTTCTCTATAGTAAACCGAATATTAGGATTGAAGATATTGATTTTTTTTAAGTTTCACCCAATTTATCTTTCCTTATAGTAAGAAAGGTGTCATGAACATATCGTCGGTAAAATAAATCGTCAGTTTTTGACAAGACAGCATTTTCCAGGTTTCTGATTAAAATTTGTCAAAACAAACCACTACTGGGACGTCAAGAAACACTGGTTCCGTTGTGTTTGGTATCAATCCAAGATGTTATCCAAACCAATAACTCAAAACAGAAGTGCAAACCATGGATCTTTCATCTCGCAACTACATCCCATTGCATAAAAATATCTCAGAAGATGGTTAACAGTAAATGTAAAATGTAGGTTCACAGAAGCACTGCTGCGGTCCTGAAAGAGCAGACGCATTAGATATACGCTGCTGAAACTCCGTCTGAAATTGATTTCAATTAGTGCGCCGCTTCTGCGTCGTGAGTGCAGTAGACAGTGTCAAGCCGCCGCGCGCCGCTATAACCGTGAAGTGGTCTGAGGAAAGATCATAAATGATGGAGAGTATGGGTGGGAAATTAATTTTCTGGCAAAGCGCAATGTCTAGCACATCGGGCTTGCCATTTGTGGTGAAGGTAAAGAAGGTGGGTGTGGATGGTGCAAACATGTCGCAGCCGTTTGCGTCAGCGACAACTTTCAGCTTACAGCCGCGCGGGCAGGTGATGCGGGACCTCCAGGCCGTGTCTTTGGCGTTGAAATCGCCAGCCATGAGTGTTGGAGTGATGTTTGCCTCTACTAGTTTTGCAATTTCGCAGCTAGTATGGCGCACGTACCCGCGGATCGGTAAGGGCGAGCGTACAGTGAAATCAGACGCAGAGGCCCGCGTTCCGTCTGCACGACAACAGCCGTGGCTTCAGCATGCTGCAGCTGCGGGAGAACTAAAACATAATGATTTATGTTGCGTCGTATTAGGATTGCAGTTCCTCCTTACCAAACACCACGTCCCGCCCCGTTCCTTAAATAATGGCTATGTCTCCTTCTTTTTACAGGAAAAGCGGCCCCGTTGCATTCACTGCAACGGCATCTATTCGCGTGCGAAGCAGTCAGAACTACACAGCTTTCTCGCTCGGCATAATATTCTGTAATGATGCTGGGTGAAACATGGCTGAGCCCGCATCTCTCCCTTAACATTCCAGGCTTTATTTGCTACGGGAACGATAGAGCAGCGCAAGCAGCTAACTCGACGGCCACCAACAAAGAAGACGGAACTGCAATCCTAATACTAATGCTCTTTTCGCGTCTGTTTCAAACAACGGAAATCTATTTACGTTTGTATCGTCTAATTCGTTGAGCCCATGCATGAATTTTCTCTTTTAGCTTCTCAACAACCATTAGCCTACTTTTTCACTTTCAATCTGGTTTTTTGTTCAACACTGAATATATTTCGTTGACCATTAGTGGTGTGCGTTGATTTAGAAGATGCTTCAGCTAAGAGCGATATTTCACGCCGAGTGTCGGCTACCCGACTTACCGCGAGATTAACTTTCCGATTGCTCGACTCCGCTCGGCTGTCTTCGTTCACGTTCGTGTCTCCACAGTTTGCTCTCCCGAGTCACCAGTGTTGGCACCGGCTTTGCCAATACAAGACGAAACGAAACTATCCCTAAATCAGGTATAACTTCGTTCTTATCCAACAGCGATATTTTTCAAAAACTGGCACGATAGCTGGTTCTTTTATCGGGACAGTTCTATATTCTGCCATTATTCGTGTGGCGCCCGGCGGCGAAGGGGGAGGGGTTTTTGGCGCAATTTTGTTCCATTCGAAAGAAAGCAGCGACGTGAGTATGAACGAATCCATTTGCAAAGGAAAATCTTTCGTTGAAAAAATTGCGCGCGAATACTGTATAGTCTCACGCGTTGTTTTCCTTTCCCTACATTCTCATGACAATAAATATTCATGAAAGCGTACGAATATCACACCGTAACGGTAACAACGCAATACTGCACACGCTTTGTTGCCGAAAACGTGAGCCGTATCTTCATAACTATGTTAATTAATTCTGAGCTGGTGATCAACACCAGCTTTCCAAAAATTCTGTTGAATCGCCAACTATTGGAAGCATGAGAATCGCATTAGCCTACCCGTCTAGCTTTCCAATTCTCTTCTTTATACGTCAATGACTCTCAGATCATCACGGAACTAGTGTGTGGCATATAACATTTACATTTTGTCAAAGGGTGCCGTAGTACTTACGCCCACGTAATGGCTAAGTAACAATATTTTCCAGCAAAACATATTTAAAATTGGTTTTTAAAAACACGTAATGGTCGTATAATCTGTTTTATTGTCAAAAAGCCACATGTGAAAAAGACGCTATCTATAGGATGGTTTGCAAATAAACTAAATAAAGTACAGATATCATTTCTATCTAATGAAAACAGAGGTCACTACTGTGCCAGCGAGCGAGATACCTGTTATGTTTAATATGCCTTTTTTATTAAATGAATCGAAAGATCTCTCCCTTATCGCGTTCTTCTATGTTCTGTTGGAGTTTGAATCGATTATACCGTCTAGTTTTGGAGTAACGAGACCGTAAAATTTGTCTTTTTAACACGGGCTCTTACGGTGACCTCAGAGCTGAACTCAAATTTAAAAATTGGGAACAAACTAACTGTTGTGAATGTTTTTAAATACTCTTCTATAGGTAGCAAGCATCTCGGAGAATCATTATGCGCAATTTGAAGGACATATACCCTTTCAGTTGGGAGAAGTTTGTAAAATTGTAAGCTTAAATCAGTCCAAAGGGAGAAGTTCGCGCGGTTTCTAGAGTCGGGACGGAACACGCAACTCGGCAACACCGCACGCGTTGCGCGCCTTCTTTCAAATCGAGCTGCAAGTCCTCGGCAAGGGTTCCTACATTCCTCCGGGGCTTCTTGGCGCAATTGAAAGATTGTCACTCGTGGAAAAAACATTGGCTTAGATATAAATACGATGGACATAATGATTTGTGCGGTCTGAATGGAAAGCTCAATTCAATTAATAGTATTCCAAATGAATAACTTTGATACTGCTCTTCACAATCAAATGGGTGTTCTTGAGAGTTCTTAGAACTTTTTTATACATTCAGTACAGAATTATAATTTCAGAATAGCATCAAATGTGGTGAAATGATAAAATACTTTTTTATTGATGTTAATATCAACTATTCTAGGAATCCTAGGTAAATTCAGAGCTGGATTTCCCTACAAAATATGAGAAGTGTATCATACTGTTCTAAAACACGGTTTTCCGTAATGTCAATCTTTAGCTAACTGGGTGCCATAACCTCAAATTAGCTACACGGAATCCACTATTAATATATCTATTGCTAATTTAGAATTTTCATTGTGAAAAATTTAAACATTTAAATTTGACTTATAAATATTGTATAAAATTAAACAACATTGTTTGTAACAATATAGTTTCAGATACTGAAGAGGAACTCACAAAAGAGATCAAAATGCCTGTCAATGAATTAGAATATTTGACATAGGACTGGAATCATTGCCTGTTAATTTTTGTATTTATCCAGTGATCTTTGTTGTTGTTTTTTTTCTTTTGAAAATAAGCCAACTTGAAACGCCCATCCCCGTCAGAAAATTTTTGAAAATAATTATTCTTAAAAATTTCATAAAATGTTTGATCTAAAGACTAATCATTAATCAAATAGTTGAACTGAACAACGGGGAAGGGCAGTCTTGCAGCGGTATGTGGTTAATATTTACAGAAAAGTTTAAGCAATTCCGATATCCTGTATGGACAGATATGAATAAGGTGACATTTAAACAATGTTTTGAAGCTTTTATATTCAGCTGATTTTATGGTAACAGGGAGGTTAAGAAAAAACTGTTCAGAAATGCAAAGTGGATGTTTGTTAGTTGAAGAGTTGCTGGTATTAATCCTTTGATCCTATGTCCTCAATTTTATAGTTATGTATCTTTTTATTACTCACAATATATTGACTCTGACTGTTTCTCAATAACAGTAATATTTTCTGAGAGTAGAGTGCTACAACACATACTCAGTAATTCATATTTGATAAACAAATCTTTACAAGACTGTCATGGTTTAAGTCTGAAAATGCCTCTGATACATATCTTTTATAGGACAAATATTCTATCCATATTTGTGTTGTGATGTACCTCACCATATTTCAATTCCATATTGAAGCTGTGAGGAGATTGTGCCATAATGCTGACTAAAGCAAGGGAATTTATTTGCCCACTTTTAATATATGATATAATTTTAAAAGTAAAAAAATAAAACGCCTCAAGAATATTGTATGGCCACTGACAAACTATATTATCACTGACGGGAATTATATGATTATTATGTAATCAGACAGAAAGTAAAATAATAACTGGGCTACCAAAGCACATACTTTCTCACAAAATATCTTGTTTGAAAGCTGCAGCGATTCATGGACCATATCAAGAAACTTCTAAATAATCAAATTCATAATTTTGATGAGTCATTGGTGAATTTTTTTGACCAGCATAGAATAAATCAATTCATTCCCATAAACCAATCAGATTTTGATTTCAAATGTGGTGCATAAATTCATGTGATGGATATCTTTTGAACTCTGATATGTACCAGGGGAAAAAAGACAAGATATCAGAAGAATATAACATCTTATTTGGTAACTTATCATCAGCATTTGTAAGAATGTTCGATCAATTGCCAATAATATTTCAAAATTAACATTGAATTTTTTCTTTGATAATCTATTTGGTGGAGAGAACATTTTTTAACCATACTATACATACTATATATATTTTTAAATAAACAATATACAAAGTTTCTAATTATTTGTTTTGTTTAAACATATTTATACAGTTTTCCTTAATGAATCCAAAAAAAACCTCTTAATATAAAAACCCATGTTTGTAGTTGCACCCACATGGGTGCAGAGTAGTTTACAAATAAATTATTGTCAAAGAATTTTTTTTTTTCATTTTTCCCTGTT
This sequence comes from Acheta domesticus, assembly GCA_031308135.1. Classification (NCBI taxonomy): domain Eukaryota; kingdom Metazoa; phylum Arthropoda; class Insecta; order Orthoptera; family Gryllidae; genus Acheta; species Acheta domesticus. The sequence continues at coordinate 20,736 of JAHLJT010009567.1, read as the reverse complement.
TTCAAGACAAAGTAACGAGACAGAGAAAATATGAGCCAAATTTTTTGACAAAATAATTATGGGAACTAATGGGTTAAATTAATATTCTTATATGCGAGACTGATCATAGTGGGGTTAGAGCAGTTATCTGACTGTAAAGTATGTTTTCTCAGCTTCTGAAACTCTGCAGTCTGGTTTCAACTGCATTCAGATTGGTCTGCAATATGTAATAAATAATGGGCGTGAATTTTGCCAAAGAACCGTTTCTTTCTCTTCGGCATTTCTTGTTAGCAATTGCAGCGGGACGATAGATGACAGAAAGATACTGGAACCAGAGACGTTTGCTTCACTGACACTGTATTTACATATAGGAAAGCACAATGATGTCTGAAGCCATCGTCTCCTGTATTATTTCAGTAGTATACCTTTGGGTTCCGGCTCTCACACGCAACCAATCTTTATAAATGAGGGCTCTAAAGAAAGAGAACTTCACGGAGACTTGACGAATTCCACTCTGACTTTAAAATATGGATGATTTCTTTAAAAAAAACGCATCGAAATATTCATGTAAATTGCAAATTGCACCACATGTCAACCTATATCGGCAAATAACTCATAAACAAAGCGTTTTAGAGCCTTAAAAAGTAAAATTTTGAGGCCAAAGGCTTCAAAGAAATGTTTTTCACACAATAATCTACAAGATGAGACATTGTTTGATTCATTCAATTAACTCGTCAGTTCCACGCTTCAATACTATCAAGGCCACCTCAATATTTCAGCCCTTCCTGCTGGTAGCAATTTTTGTGGTGACACGCTTAGAAGGCTTAGATTCGACAATCTTTATTTATGCTTTCTGTTAACACCGTAGTTTGTGCAGTCTGACGAGGTTTATTTGCATTATCATTAATTCAAGATTTGCTCTCCAGCAACAAGTACTATTATAGTTGCTTGGTACCTATACCTATTAAGATTGTTTCTTATGAGTGTAGTGAAACTATTCAATTTACGTTTTTTCATGGTCTGTAAGTGCTGTGTACTTAATTGTGAAGGGATGTGGGTGTTCAGTGAAGAGTGAAGACTGTGTTTGTGTTTTACCTGTACCAATATTTTCGTTATCATTGGATATAATTTACAAGTCAACGGGTTCAGACACGTAGCTTTCTCAAAAGTAAAAAGCTAATATTTTTGTGTCTATCACGAAAAACTAAATCCTAACTGACAAAGAATAATTACTTCAAATGTTTTTAAGTAAGTGTTGGGAATTGTTCCAAGCAAATAATTGATATTGAATAAATATTTATTGAAAATTTCTTTTACACATTAATTGAATTGTTTTTTATTTTTATTTTTAATTGTGTTAGTACATTGCAAGTTACCTTTATAGATTTTAAACAAATAAACACGTTTCCTTAACTACTTTTTCTCTTAGAATGGAAATAGAAGGATAGGGATGAGTGTGAGGTCTAACATGCGAGAGTTCTCGCACAGGTACGCAGAGATAGTGGGGGGAAACTTGTGCTATGGCACAACACAAAAAAACTTTTTAAAGTATCTAAATTAAATAGCTTGAAATAAATGGAAAACAAAAATTAAAACGCGCTTGCCTACAATACTACGTGAATCAATTAAAAAACAACTAAATTTAAAATTATAGAAAAAATAGTGCAAGTCACCCGACAACTGCCAATGATCGCAATCCAAACGCACGATTTAAATGTTGGCGCTATCTGAAAGTATGTACACCAACGCCCAGCTGCAAACTCATATTGTAAATAAAACACCATTTGATATTAAACTCAAGGTGTCGGTTCGTTAAGATATTAAAAATGCAAACATCGTTTGAGCAACATTCCCATGTACCGAAGTGGGTTTACTAATGCCTACTAAATTGTTTCTAATGCTAACAAAGGTATTTAGTACTCAAAGGTGAAAACATTAGTTTGATTATTTTTTGACTCGGAATTGTTTTTCTTGAGGTACGTAAGAACATAGAAAATAATTCAATACTTTTTAGTATACAAATAATTTTTCAGTTTTCTCACCCCAGCAAGCTGGCACCCTGACTCTCTCAAACCCACTCGGTTCTTCATAACAAATCAAGGAAAGTTAAATAATATTGCAATGAGTAGTTCTGTTCTTGCCCGATCCGGTATTTTCGCACTACTTTACTTGGCTTTCTCAAGAGTAAAAACCTTTTCTATTATTTGACTATCATGGAAAGCGAAAAGCTACCTCTCAAGGAAGATTGAAAAATTTTCTTCAAATGTTTTTAAAGAAGTATGAATTGTTCCAAGAACATCTCTCTATAATGTTGATTAAACTTTAATTGAAAATTTGTTTCAAACATCAGTTGCATTGTTATTTTGTTTGATATTCTATAAGTACATTGGTAGTTCCTCTCCTTTATGGAAAGTATAGACAAATGGATAGGGAAAGGGTGGGATTTAACATGCGAGAGTTCTCGCACGGGTACGCTAGTCTTTCATTTATATTAATAAATCTATCGTACATTGTGTGTGATTCGGACCATTTTTGCTTATATTGGGACACAAATTGAGAAATTAAATGATTGTGTTCATTCTCAGAGGATTCGGGAAAATTAATTAACACTCTAAATTGTTCTTTCAAGAAACAAACATGTTTTTGAATATTCTTGTTCCTTGTTCTCCTCATAAGACTAAGTTCAATCTAAATATGTCTAACGTCGCTTCTTGAAATACTATAAAAGAAGAACGCACGAACTTATGAATTCTTTTTCCGAAAGGGGCAAAAACTGGTAAAATTTCTCATTAAATACTTAAAGTAGTGCTCAGTGCAACAAAAAATGTTGCTTGGGCGTATTTGGAAGGTAACTAAATCTTTAGCATTCATGAAGAAGAAATTCATGAATTTCTGGCAATTTTGCCAAAGATTGACAAATATATATATATATATATATATATATATATATATATATATATACACACACACACACAGAGTCTTTAGTGTATCTCGCAACCCATGACTGGTAGTGCCTGTTCTTGTTTTGGCAATTTGGCAACCGCTTGTCTGCCTCCTTTCAATACTGCCGTGGGTGGCACGTCGAGACAGCAGAGGAAGTGAGCTGCGCGTCATAATCTGCAGAAACTTTCCTTTTTCTGTGTTTTCCCATTCAAGGGTTTCGGCGGGCAGGTACCCGGCTCACACACCAGAATCTTTTCGCGCTGCGCAGGGTGGGTGGGGTTGGGTGGGCTGGGCTGGGCTGGGCTGAGGCATGAGCCAGCAAACAAAACGTCTATTTCAGGCGATTCTGTCCAGTATGCTTAAGAAACAGAACAGTAACACTGAAGATGGGGAGGGAAGTTTTGACTGATTTATCGATTTATTAACAGCAACGTAACAATAATTATTATTTAATGAACGCCGGCTCATAGAGAAATCACAAAGATATCTCGTGAAACATCACCGCCAAGCTGTTCATTATTTATAACAATAATTATTTATTATTGAACCTGGAAATGATTACTTTTATTGTTTTTTTTATATTTTATGTCACATCAACTACAAAGGTTATTAGCAAGCTGGAAATTAAACAAATAGGGAAATCTTAATGAACTTAATAAATGTTGATTAAAATAAACCTGAATTTTAAGATTAGTAATAATTTCTCATTTCCTTTCTCCTTTTGTTCGGAACTGGCATTTCCGGAAATTTTTATTGAAACATTTCCTGACTAAGGAAGATTTAGTGCCGAAGTAAACTTCCACCAAAAATACACTTTGATCCTTCGTCAACATTTTTGAAGCGATTCTTCTTTCCTAAACGTGAGTTGCTACGAGTATGAATGAAACGTGAATGATTTGCCCAATGAATTGCCCAAGCACAGAATACGTGCTGCTCTTTCTTTCAACTAAAATAGCTCCGTTCTCCTACCCCGAAATCTGCGACGAGAGTTGGGTCGTTAAAGTGAAAGGGAAGCCACAGGTATTTCACGCGTTGCCAAATTGCCAAAACAAGAGGTTGTGATCTGAGATATGGGTTGCGAGTTAGACTAAAGATCTGATATTTATGTATATGGAAGTCTACAGGCACTAAATATTCGCAGTATGATAACGATATAATTTACGTAGCTTTTGATGTATGGGCCATGTTAATTCTTTCGCTTCGTTTACATTATACAAACTCAAAAAACACCAGCATACATCCAGCGCGCCCTGCGTAAGCTTACCGACTGACCAGATCTGACCAGATGTTTACCTTTCCCCGCCAGTAAGCCCCTGACGAGGCGATCGTTTATTATTTTGAAGGGTACATCCGCCGCAGCTCGATCGCTTATGCGGCAAAGAAAGGAGTAGCTTATTAATTACTTATTAACTCACTTACTACTTACTTAAACTATGGCTGAAGCCGGCACTTTGCCGGCAACCTAAGATTTGCATTCTTGGAAAAAAGTTATTTCCATCTTTGACATCTTTTCGCTGATTCATGAATTTTTTTGTTCGTTCACACAGATATTCATACTAAGGCCTATTTACAGTTCACAGGAGCACGCCACTTCCACACGACACTATATATACTATTACACTGCACTCTTCGCCACGGCGCCGACTTTGCTCAAAGCGTCCTTGGTGGCTAGGCACTATGCGCTCAGGCGACGATAGCTGGCGGGTCCGCAGGCCCCGTTTCGTCACCGGCCGCCGGTGCCTCACTCGTCCCGCATGGGGCATCCCGCCGCTGCTCGCAGAGCTCTGCGAGAAACTGCGGCGGTAGCGCCCGGAACGTGGAGGCCTCTTGCTTGGGCCCTCCTGGGGCGAAATAGGTCCAGTGGACCTCACAGTTGATCGCCCGGCCGGTTTCGCGCAAGAGCCGCGGAGCTTGCGGGCCCAGCGCCGTTCGTGCCTCCGGCGGATCTCCTCCGGCAGCTGGCGGTTTACGCCGAAGGCCCCATAGATTACATTGTTCCTATCGTGGCGGTTGAGTGCAGGGGGAGGAAGATGCGGCCGCGTGGGCGGTGCGTACCGCTCGGTTCTCAACCGCTCTTATCCGGCGTAATGTCGAGACCGGCGGTGCCACGAAGGTTTACGCCTGCAGGCGGTGAAGAGGAGACGCTTCAGTCATGAGACGCAGGTTCGGGGAGCTGAGGAGGGACGTAAAAGGGACATCCTTGCAAGTATTTTGTGGCGAAGGTCCTTGGCGCGCTTGTGCCAGTAGAGGCCACGATCTAGAGTCACGCCAAGATACTTTGCGCTGGGGGACCAGGGGAGATGCGCGCCCGCCTGCAGCACCGTTTCCTCGGGATCTGCACTCTGACGGGTGAAGTTGACGGCCACGCACTTTGTAGGGTTTAGGGTCAGGCGTGTCTGCCGGAGCCAGGTGGTAAAGGCGGCTAGGCATTCATTCAGTATCTTATGCTTGGCCTGCTGTTCGCCGATTCCGTTCTCTTTCTGCTAGCAGGGGCGCATCATTGACGTTCAAGCCGTGTGAAGAGAGTGGAGGAAAGCACTCTCCCCCTGTCAAACCCCCTCTTGGCGCCTCTTAGGGACGACTGTACGCATTTAACACGCACCCTGAACGTTATTGTCTGTGAGAAAACTACCAATCAACCTGGTGTAGCAGTCGCGTATCCCTGGCTCGATGAGGCATAAGAGTTCCCCCTCATGCCTCACCGTGTCGCAGCCTGACCACATATCCAGGAAGACGGTAGGCAGCGTCTGCGCCCTCTCGAGAGAGAGGCGATCTCGGTGCAGAGGCGCGTCAGCTGCTGCGCGGAGCTACGACCCGCCCCTGAATCCGAATTGTTCGTCTAGGAGGAGACCTAGGCGCCATATTTCCTGCTGCAAGCGCACCAGCTCCAACTGGACGACGGAGATGCCGTCAGTGCCGCAAGATTTGTTTGGATTGAGACGTGGGAACACTCCGCGGAGTTCTCTGTCCGTCACACGACGGACGTGTTCAGTGTGGACTGATCGATGGCACCGTAGTCGCTCCGCAGTCTAGTGGGCATCACTAGCTCCAGCATCATTGGCCGGAACTGCCGCTCCGAGCGAGTCAGCAAAGACTTCGCTTTTAGCGGCGGCGTCCCACGCATACTCCGGTGCCGGAGGACGTTGACCAGGGAGCCATGGGGTGTCCGGATCGGTCGGAGTGGGGTGGTTTACTCCTGGTTGCTGCCCCAGCGCTTTGGATAAGCCCCAAAATTGTTTATCGTTGAGATTGCACTCTTCAACTGCACTTTTCCACCGAGCGTTTCTCTCGTCTCTCAGAGACGCACGGAATATTCGGCTCGGCGCTCTCGCCCGCTCCCCGTCTGCGGGATCACCAAATCGGCGAATAAGCTTTACTGCTCTGCGAAGCCCTTGTAGTGTCCGTGTTTGCTCATATGTGAGCTCGGGACGAGAATCCGGCACGGTCGTCACTTTAATGACCTTTTTGTATACGGACATATCCGTGTCAGTGAACAAGTTCACCGCGGGTTCTATATCCATGTTTGTCACCAGCGGTCTCTGCTCGAGCAAATCGCTCACTTGAGCTTGATAGCCGACCCAGTCAGTGTCGCGCGTTGTTCTCATTCTGTGCTGGCGTGCTGCGACAAGTGATTTCACCACACACACCTAATTCTGATCGGAATCCAGCTCGGGCAGTGACGACGGTACATCACCATCAACCTCCTTCGCGATCGCAAATTCGATAATAGCCGGTCGCTTGCATGTTCCGCGCTGGGCTGTCGGGAAATATGTGGGACGTTTCATATACACCCCGGCTCATCGCTGCTAGAAAGACTAGATTGGTGCCGTTGCTATTGGAGTCAGGTGTATGGGCGTGACGTCGCGTCCCACCGGTCGAGATAAGAGGGCCTCAAACGGCCGCGCTGGCCATTGAGACATCGGGTAGCGTCACGAAAGCGTCATCTGCGCGTACATTGGCGACGTTTTTGACGTACACTGTGCGTACACTGGCGTAGGCGACGCGTTTTGACAGCCGGTTGTCCAGATAGAAGCTTTTGAGAGGGGCCGCATCGTGGGCATGAAGGAGTCAGGTTGGTCCTGTCGCCGTATTGTGCGCCACACCGGTCGTACAGATACCACCATCGGCCGTTGTTGGCGGCAGCAATGGATTGAGGAAGACACGCACACACGACATGCAGGATCTGGACGTCCTCCAGGCACCACAAGGAGGGAGGACCGAAGGATTGTCCGCCACGCGGAACAGATCTAACGGTAACGCTAAGTACTATTCAGCGGGCTTTGCAACCTGCACTGTCACATCCTGTAAGTGCCAGTGCCATTGACAGGCGGTTGCACAAGGCAGGGCTCGCCGCACGCCAACCTGTAACGGTTCGCCTGCCACTCACACCCCAGCAACGTCGCTACAGACTCGACTGGTGTCGGTAACGATGGACATGTTTGTTTTTGCATGAATTCTTCTCAGTTGTAAAATTTTTAATTCATTTTTTAGATGTGTTTATTTGTATTTCACTCTTTGTAATAAGTGAAATTCAAAAATAAATACTCTATTTTCCTTTACCCTTCGTCTGTTTAGAATCACAGACGTGTTAAGATCTCCGAACGACATAAGATGTTCGTTTCCAGCGTACTAAATCATCGCCATTATCACCGTCTAACTCAAAAACCGTGATTTATACAGAAACGTGGTTGGCCTCGTATCAAAATTTGGACTTCGCGTGTCTTTTCATCCACTGGAAGTTTGGGTTTTTCTTCAATAATAAAAACGTTTCTCGCATGGTGAAAATTAAAGGACGTCAAAATGTAGATGTAAACACTTGACTATAATTTACAATTAATTTCTTCGAAAATAGACCGTTAAACTCAATTATGAGATAACCGTCACATTCATAAGAGTTCTGGGAATAACTAGTAAAAATCTCAGTTGTCTATGATCAACACAATTGAAGTTATCGTTCAGTAAACTTGTTAAATATTTGCGCGTGAAACAGGATGGACGAGCCGAATAACACAGAGTCTTATGAATTGGCAACACAGCAGTATTGTAGGCTCAATGGATGCGAGTGGTGTCGCATCCCCAAGTTATTCTGTTCTTTTAAAACTTTTGTTAAAAATATATTCAAGTATATCTCTCTGTTCCATCTGTAACTTTCGTTAATTAGCCTATGAATTAACTAGCCTATTATTTACCTAGCCGTAATTAACTAGCCTATAATTTTGAACTAATTATGTACTAATTTAGTACCAAATAAAAAATTTTGTACTCAACTATAAACCAATGAAAAAACAACATTCAAAAGTGGGGGTGCTAGCTTGACGTCAACCTTCAACCCCCACTTTTCAGAAATTCAAAATCACCTAATCCATTGTTGTCTACTAATTATATACTAATTTTGTACCACAATTTAAAATTTTGTACTTCATATAAACAATTTAAAAAACGTTTGCAAAATATACAATTTTTGCATATATTTACGAATTTTTTAAACCTTTTTGGAGTCACACTTCGAAGATGAAATACACACACCGATTTTCTATTATACTGAGCTTTCACAAGTATGTTTTTCAAAATTGCATCTGGTCCCCCAACGGAGATATTGCAATCGAAAAACAGAATAAAATGCGTGCGGCATAAAACAAAAGTGCCTGCCAAACCATCAACACTAGTCATAAATTCAAATCCAACTAGCCAATAATTATCTTCTATTTGTCTACTAATTTTGTATCACAATAAATAATTTTGTACTCGCCCATAAACAATTAAACAACTGTTTCAAAGTAAGCACTTTTTGCATACAATTACTATATTTTTAAGCCCATTTGGTGAAATGTAAACAGCAGTTTGCTACTATAGTTATCTTTCACGTGTATTTTTTTCAAACTTTTATCTGGTCCCGCAACGGAGATACTGCTGTCGAAAAACGGATAAAATGGCGTGAGGCTAAAAAAAAGTGTCCGCCAAACCATACCCGCTTGTCAGAAATTCAAACGAAGCAGAATATAATTGTCTTCTATTTGTCCACTAATGGTTTATCACAATAAATAATATTGTACTCACCCATAAACAATTAAAAACTGGTTGCAAAAGAAGCAGTCTTTGCGTATATTTACGATTTTTCAAATCTATATTGAATCACATCTCGTAGTTGTATTATATACAGCTCTTTAGTATCATAGTGAATTTTTGTGTGTATTAGTTTCAAATTTTTGTCTGGCCATCATACAGATATATTACCGTTTACAAACACGAGAAATATTTTTTTCTGTTTCGATTTCAATATCTCCGTTGGGGGACCAGATAAAATTTTGAAACAAATACTCGTGAAAGGTCATTCTAGTAGCAAACTGCTGTATACATTTCAACTTCAAAGTGTAACTAAAAATAGGCTAAAAAATCATAATATGTGCAGAATTTGCTTCTTTTGCAATCATTTTTTAATTGTTTATAGGCGAGTACAAAATTATTTATTGTGGTACAAAATTTGTAGACAAATAGAAGATAATTATTGGCTAGTTGGATTTGAATTTATGACTATTATTGGTGGCTTGGCAGGCACTTTTGTTTTATGCCGCACGCAATTGTTTCTGTTTTTCGATTCCAATATCTCTGTTGGGGGACCAGATAAAATTTTGAAAATAATTCTCGTGAATGGTCAGTCTAGTAGCAAATCGCTTTGTATATTTCAACTTCGAAATGTGGCTCCAAAGGGGTTAAAAAATTCGTAAATATGTGCAAAAAGTGTATCTATTGCAATCGTTTTTTAATTGTTTATAGATTAGTACAAATTTTAAATTGTGGTACAAAATTAGTACATAATTAGTAGACAACAATAAGCTAGGTGATTTTGAATTTCTGAAAAGTGGGGATTGTAAGTTGACGTCAAGCTAGCACTCCCACTTTTGAATGTCGTTTTTTATTGGTTTATAGTTGAGTACAAAATTGTTTATTTTGGTACAAAATTAGTATATAATTAGTTCAAAATTATAGGCTAGTTAATTTTGAATTTCTGACAAGTGGGGGTTGCAGCTTGACGGAGGTAACTGAAGCTGTCGGGCTGTCTCGTGGCTCAGAGCAAAGTCGCTCGCCTTTCACCAATGAGTCCGAGTTCGATTCTCATGTGAAATTTGTTCCGACAAAACGAGTTCGGCTGCTTCACAACGGCTAGTCCAACCTTTGTGAAGTGTCGGAAACCTTATCCCCTTCCTTATTCCTCCCCAATTCTGGTAGTGACGCAGGGGCGCGCGGTGTGAGGCCTCTTGACAACTGACAGACGAGACGAGATGCGACACAAATATAAATTATATAGAGCGTCCTGTGAAATGAGCGAGCGCTGATAGCAGAGGGCTCTGATAGCAAAGTAATGGAGGATTGCTCCGCGATCAACGCCCGACCTAGGGCTTTAGAGACGCGTTGCGTAAAGACGCGTTTTTGCTCCCCTACATGTATTTCTTTCCCTGTTGCTATTCCAACGATGACTTGAGATCGTCGATACACGTTTTCTTTAACAGCTAAATTTTTCTAGTGTGGCCGCTGGGATTCGCGAGTAGAGGGGGAAGCCGAAAGTGGTGGGGAGGGAGCCAGGAGGCGGCGCTCGCTCGGGCCTGGCTCGTCTGCTCATACCAAAAACATTAGTCTACATGCTAGCGAACGGTCTTGGAAATTATTTTGTGATAGTGTCTTCGCTTGGTAAGGGAGAAACACCATCTGCTTTGTCCTCATCATCCATATGTTTTCCACTGTCGCTGATAACCGTTTCCTCACTATCATAAATATTATCATTATGACTGTCTTTACTATCGTTGGCGTCTTTACCTGTAAAATAACGATTTCTTGATATAGCGCATTAAATCATTGTGCGGCAAATCACACTCTCATTGAAACTATCAAGAGCAGATTCCACGTCCTTTCTCTTCTTCTGTTTATTAGGAGAAGAAAAAGAACACGATTTTTCCGATTGAATAGAATTAATTTCCTTATTAATTTTGCAAATAGATATTTTCGAAACACCCGAAGCAGCAATTATTCCCTTAAGAACTGCTTTGATATTTTCAATACCTTCTTTTGAATCTCTTCATAAATTGATGTTTGTATTTTCGCGACGATTTCACGCGTCTGACTGTGAAGTACGTCCTTATGCAAGTTGCTCTGAACAGGACGCATTGCAATGATCACAACAAATAATAATCACTTGTACAGAACTTCATACAAATAGCTTACTCTGTTAGGGAAATGCAACTGAAAACTGGCACTTTGCGAAGACGAAGGTTCAATGTTTACTCAACTGGAGTAGGGCTGTCAACACGTCCTGGGAAGGGACGCCCTCCCCCCTAAAGCGATAAGTTTAAGGAATGAACTCTTCCGGCAACTCTGGGCCCTGACCTTGAGTGGCCACGTTAAAATAATTTCACTGTATGCACTTGTCTGTTTATATACTTGTGGTTTATATACATGGTCTGGCTCCGATTTGTTGGATTCGTATTCCCTTGCGCTTTCGTTGGAAATTTCTTGTCCTTATTCCTCTGCTTTTGTACTCTCTCTCTCTTTCTCTGAACATGTTGCTGTTCCCTTCCATTTATTTCGTTTTGTGGCGCATTTTAATTTGTGGCCGCACAGAGAACGTCATTTTCCCACCAGTCATTTTGTAACCCGACCTTATGAGGGCAGCACTGAGGCAAGTTGTATATGTTGCGACTCGCAAGGAAGGAGTTGTGAGTTCACCAAAGATGCGAGCAGGATGCGAGGGGGATTTAACGACGGCAGGTGTTAGCGGTTGAACGCACTTATCCTTCCCTCCAATGATAGGTTGATTTGGTTTGATTAGCAAAGTGTGGAGGTACCCGTGCTTTGTTGGAAGAAAACGAACTTGACATTATAATTATATATTATTAAAGGTAAACATATTGTGGTCTTTTGGATACGGTGCTCTATCCATTAAGTTAATGCGATAGCATATTCGAGGTTATGGGAATGATATTCTGCGCAGCATAATGAGAAAATATGTACGAATTGTTTACAGTACACAAAAGTATTATCTATCACGAACACTTGAAGTGAATGGATAATACAAACTGATTGTGTGATTATGTTTTCGTCACGAAATGCAAAACTTCTTTAAATCTTTAAATCAACATTAGGTTTTTAATAATCCTTCCTCAAAGGCTAAAACACAACAGTTCATTTCATAAAAATTGGTCATTAATGACTAAATTTAATCACCAGCTCATATTGTCTTATATTCATCAACAAATGTTTTCGTATTTGTAATTTGGATGAAATGACTTGTTAGGCATACGAATCCATTTCAAGGAATGGGAAAGTAGTAAATAAATCAAATATCATTCGTAATATAAGTTAAGAAATGTGGTCAAAAAAGTTCACATATATTTTTCTTACTCCTGTAGGTACTTGTGCTCTCATGAATTCATTCGTAGCTTTTATTTAAATTTGTACCTTGAATGGAATTTATGAGTGACACAATATTGAATGATTATAGTTTACCTATTGAATATTGTCATTCAATATTGACACAATATTGAATGATAGTTAGTTTCACCTATTACTTGCTGATATCTTTTGTTTCCTTCTAGGTAAATTATGTTCGGCCTTATCCCCAGAAATACTACAAGAGTATTTTCACATTTATCTGTTGCAACGTATGCAACAAAAGCAGTAAAAAAGGTTGCAGTGGTAAGTTCTACTGGGTAAAACTGAAGACTTGTTATATTTGTCATTTTATGGTGCAGTTGCTCATGTTTGCAATCTTATCATTTTGCAATTTCAAAGAAAAAGTGTTTGTATTCTGTAAATTTTTCTACAAATGTTTTAATGAGCTGTTTTCTTACATGCTTTTTTAAAGTGTAAAATAAAGTCTTCTGAATATTTTTATATTAGTTTATTATTGTCATTTTCAGATGGTTGATAACTCTCATCTCGATTGGAATTTTTATTCAGATGTCTTAATCCATTGAACATTTTCCAATGCAGGTCCAATGCTTTGCAAGGGAAATGCTGCTTTGCTTTGGTTTGCTTCTGATTGTAGTTTTTCTTCCACCCGATTGTCACTTTTTTTTACTGCTTTTGGCATCAAATAAATAATAATTAAAGCAAAGAAATTGGTGTGTAAATCAGAGGTTAATGCATGAAGATAGAGCTGTTTGCTTTCTTTTTCATGGGAAGTAGTCGGAGGATATGCTTATAATTTACAATTTGTGAAAATCTACCAATTTCATAAAATATAATTTTAATTTCCATAGGTAGGTCATTTGTTTTGTAATTTATGTACAATTGAATGAACTTAGAATTTTACACCTTTTGCATTTTCATAGAACTTGAGGCATAGAAATATTTCCATGAGAGAAAAATAGAAAAAGTTTGAAAAAAAATTCAATATTTTTGAGAAGGCCTTTTAGCTATGCTAAAAGTAGTCCATCCAGGTCCTTGTGTCAAGTGTAAGAAGGAATTTTTGAAGTAGCCCTTTTTTATTGCAAATTAAAATTTTTTGGGAAATAATAGGCAGTCATTTTCCATATTTTACTGAATTTCTGATAAGTATCACTGCAAATAAAAACTAATTTCTTGTATTTTTTTTTCAGTTGGGACAAGCCGTATTGCACTTCACAGTTCTGCAATATCTTTTTTGATTATTCTTTGCTTATTTTAATAACAAGTTATTAGTTATGCATAATTCCAAGTTTATTGTAGTAAGGCAAATCATCTAATCTCCTTCCTTGCTTATACATCCACTGTCATGGGAAAATTTGTTGGCCCTGAACCTCTCAGATCGGAGCTTCCATCAGGGGAGTGAGCATCAAGTGGTTTGGTTAGGGTGGGAATTGTTGCAATTTTTTGCCTTTTTTGGCAGTTTGAGGGATAAGGGAGCCACTTGGTACTTGTGTCTTTGCACATTTAAAAGGGATTGCAGAGTTGCAGTGTAATTTTATCCACACACTTATCTGTAATTTAATAATAAAATTGTATTAATGATGAGACATAAGCCATTTGGGTTTCTTTCCCACTGCAGTGCAGAAAAAATTGTTATGGAAGTTTAACACTGTAATAAACATTTATTTTGTTCAGTAAAAATGCTGAATATGTTCAAAATTGTGAATTTCTTGTTTAATGGAATAACTTTTTTAGTTCAATGTTCCTTGAATTAAATATTTGGAAGAAAATGAAAGAAAGATAAAGACAAGTCAACTTGGAAATCATAAACGTGTTAAAAATATCTCCACAAAAATTAATTCATGTGATCACTTTCTGATAAACCAGGTAAAGTGGGGAAATTTTAAAAAGAATCGTTAGAAGTGAGAGAATTTTTCGAGACAATTCTAAAACTAGGTATTCTTTCAATAAAATTAGTACAATGTTATTTTTGTTGTATTTTTTGGAAGCAAATATTGTTTATTTGGTTTTCTGTTGGTCTCTCACAATCTGTTAATGCAAGAGATTCTGAGGTTCTATAGAGAAAAACTTACTTAATAATGGTGTTTAATATCAGCGGTTTGTTTGCTTTCAGCAGAGGTGAAATATAAGTGTCTTATGTAGTTATTCTGTTCAATCATGTACATTCATTTTTCAATCATTGTTGCAGTGCCAGTCTACATGTGTACTTATATGCTCATTTAAGCTGAATATAAAATGTATTTTAATTTGTTGACTTATTCATATTTATAATCGTGTTTATGTGCGTGCGTGTGTGTTTTTACGAGTGCAGGGGAAAATCGTCCAAAGACACTGCGGAGCCCGCATCCCGCAGCGTGTAGGATTCACAGCTAGTCTGTGCCTACCCACTACACTTTAGTTTTTCTTTCTTGGCGCGTGGGAGTGCCTCATCAAAATGGAATATTTCATGGTATTTCGCGTCGTTGCCGCTAGGAGTCGCATGATCGCCAGCACTGCTCGATACAGTCGCGATCATGCGATTCCTAGCGGTACAACCGAGAACGACGCAAAATACCGTGAGATATTCCATTTTTAACGACACCCCCCCGCGCGCCAAGAAAGAAAAACCGAAGTATATAAACCCCTCCCATTCCTGCGACTCCCTTCCCGCGGAACCGCCGTCAGGCATTCCATCACGTGAAGAGCAGATCGGCTTATCGCTCTGTCAGCTGATGTTACGCGATTCTCACGGATACTCCTTTGTAGTCGCTCCTCTAATCGTAGCTTCTTTAAAACTTTTGCTGCATAGGTGGCTCCCGCACTCCAGTTATCTTCGGACACTAGCATCGTATGACGATGGTATCAGGAGCCATTACGTGGAGGAGGTGGTGGAGTATCTCTCTCCCCCTACCGAAGCGTGGGCAATGAAAGAACACGTACTCCACATATTCAGATCGGATCCAGCAATGTGTCACCGGTTCGGCATGAGGCATCATTCTTCAACCGGAAACTTAGTTGGTATGCACGGTAGCACCCGTGCCCCCGTAACAACGAAGTCAAATAATGATCCTCCTCCGTTTCCTTTGGGTTCACTTTGTTACGTCAGGAATAAGGCGAAATGTTTATCTACCAGTAGATGATAAAACCCATCTCCGTTGCCACTGTGCCAGTGTCACCTCCCTCTCTTTCTTCATGATGACGCTTGCATTAATAGCTCCCTCACGTTTACGTCTGCAGAGCGTGACCTTTTCTTGTGCCACGAGGTCAATGTGGGACATGTCGGTTATCACACGCACAGCGTCATATGAGACCGCTCGAAACGCCCGGGCCACCCTGAAGGCGGACCTTCTATACACCGACTTTGCCACGGGAGTACAACTGGATCCCTAAGGTATTAGCCGAAATGGGGGCTGCGTAGAATACAAGAGTTAACATCGTTAGACAGTAGCCTCCGTCTACTTTGCCTTGAACTCCCAACGTTATACTGCGATTTTTGTAGGAAGAGCTCTCAAGGCCACTCAAATCCCATCTTCGCAATGGAATATGTCACGGCATTTCGTGTCATTCACAGTCGTTCCTCTAGATTTCGCACGATCGCGACCGTATGAAGCAGTGCTTGCGATCATGCGACTTCTACCGGCAAGACCGAGAAAAGACGCCAAATGCCGTGACATATTCCATCGCGAAGATGGGATTTGAGTGGCCTTGAGAGCTCTTCCTACAAAAATCGCAGTATAGGCATGATTCGTGCCAAGGCGGAAGCCATATGAGCCCACCACTACCACCGCAACATCATCAGCAAATTCAATAGCCCTTGCACCTTCCGGCAGCTGGAGCTTCAACATCGAATCATGCATAATATTCCACAACAGCGGGCAAAGTACCGAGCCTCGCGGAACATCATCTGAGATACCATTGGTCTTTACTCCGGTCTCTGTTTCGTGTAGTAATGACCTTTCCTCAAAGTAGCTTCTATGTTCTTTATGTAATTCGAAACTCCCACTTTTTTTAACGCCGCAAGTATGGAACTCCACCTTTCCGTAGTAAAAGTGTTCCTGACGTCGAGGGTAACTATAGCGCAATACTTCGCGCCCCTTCTCCATCGTTCGCCCTCAATAGCCTTGCGTGCGATGTCGATGACGACCCTAATTGCGTCCACTGTGGATCTCGCCTTCCTGAGGCCTTACTAATAATCGGACAGTCCGTGTGGTCCCTCCGTATAGGCTTCAGTCCTTTGCAGATGATCCGCTCTAAAATCTTGCCTGCTAAATACAGTAGACATATAGGCCGATATACTATGTCCAACATAAGCGTAAGCAAAGATTTTCTATTGTCTGTGGGTCATTCTAGTTGGTATTGGTTGATGTGAGAATCGATATTATATATACAGGGTGAGTCACGTAACTTTAGCACTTCCTGCACCTTTTTAACGATTGAAGTTATTGCAATGCAGTTTTCACTGAAGTGCATGAGGGAATGGCGCTAATTGATACGTGAATTCCTTTGTTTTATCCCTTGTATTTTATGAGATATTTGAGGTAACTTTGTTTTTTCAAATGGAACTATACATATTTTTCAGTCTATCATGACGAGCTTAAAAAGACGAATCCAATGATAAACATATTTTCATGTATTAGATAAGCATTTTTTTGAGTAATTTTGATTTTTTGCGATTTGCAACGTCGAAACTTCGAAACTAAGCTCTGAAGACAATTCTAAGCATATTTTGTCTAATAAACTACGTGGATATTCCGAATGGTTGGGATAATGTTTCGAAGCTATCTATCCTATCCATTCCCCAGATTTCAGCCCTATAATTTATAGCTGGGACGGTGATTTAAACATTGTGACGCTCAGCTTCAAAGGCAATTTCTGTACTCTATGCATACGCAAACGATTTCTTTGAGCACAGTTTTTCCTTTTACTATGAGCCGCCACTATGTGACTATTCCCTCCCCCGTTCATGGAAAATTGTGAACGGAGGATGGAATAGTCGCATAGTAGCGGCTCATAGTGAAGGAAGAATTGTCTCATGGAAGGAATATGTGTAAAAGGGAATGTGCGTATGTGTGTCGCACAGAGGCGCAAAACTACTCGACCGGTTTCGCTGAAGTGTTCACACTTTGTTATGGAAGTTTTTAAAGAGTGGTTTGATTCTATCGGGCAAGTGGGGGCGTTTTTGATTTATTTATGACTGCCCCTGTGCTCTACGCAACTCGCCGCAGTCACGGATTAAGGCCGTCTTCACTGCGTACAAGTATTCTGGCCCTTCCATTGTGAAATATCGGCCGTAATTATTGTTTGAATTTCGGGCGAGTAAATCAAATCTCCTATATAATGTCTTAGCGAACATGTGTCCAAATTTGAGGGAGATCGTTTTTAACAATAGGATACTTGACAATCATGTCTTAACCATGGCATGGAGCTAACCCATACTTACGAGAGAGCCTTTCTTCTAGTAGAATTTTTGCACAACGTTTTATAAAACGTGATTAATAGTCATGAATGTGATGTGTAATACTCTGCAGTAGCGAAGCAGTGCCGGGTCCACTATTCTTCGTTCGCCCTTCGAACAAAGCTGATGTAAACAAACCCCACGTGTTCATGAGTCTTGCTCACATTCTCAGTCGCCTACTCCGTCTGTACAACGTTCGGCCATGTGCGCTCGGTGTAGTTAGTGATCGATCGAAAAGAGAACCCGACTTCTGAAGAGCAATAGGCGAATATTAACAATTCTAATAGCTCCGCAAACGCATCTTTACAAACATTACCAAAAACTACTGAATAGTAAAAGTAATCAATCACTCTTAACTACCGAAGTTAAATTTTAAAAAATCTTTACGAGAATAAGTGAACAAGCGAATGCCAATATCGAAATTACATTATTTCGACTGTATTAACTAATATTCACCCTTTAATCTCATGCAAACAATTTACTTACGATCACTGCTGCATGAAGAGGTTCAATTCTTTCCACGTCTGAAGCAGATAATTCGGTGCTGAAAGAGGAACCTTTGGTGATGACTATCTCGTCCACGACTGAGTCACTCAAGCCATCTGCCTTCAACATCCTCTGTTCCTCTCTGAATAACTGCACTACACCAGCGCTGGCGTCACTTCAGAAATACCTTTCTCGAAGAGTTCTGAAAGTGCTGAAAAATGTATTAAAAAAGGTCAATACCGCACGCTTTTCACAACTCCGTAATAGATTGCCACTGTATTGTTTAAACTACGGAAAGACCTGCACCGATGTCCGATATCTTCAAGCGAATGTTTCGAACTGCTTGATAAAACTATAACTGATCTACTTCGCTTCGCATGAATATGTCGCCTCCAACCGTGCGTGAGCGAACCTGCTTCTGTCATCAGTTCTTACGAAATCAACAGCTCCAGTGCACGTGCTCCAGCTACTGCACGTGCGTGAGGTAAAGTTTGCCTCTTGACTCTCACGGTGTAATTTTTTCCTCCAGAGCTGATGCCAAGCTGGCGCTGGACACATACCTGTCACACATTTATATCTCCTCTTCCGGAAGGGCCGGCGTGGAAACATGGTCTCCTTATTTTGGTATCTGAGTTGTAGACTGTAATTTCATCTGGAATTTTAACATTGTGAGAGAAATGAGCCATTACAACGAAAACTATTTTCTTCTGCACATGAACACTCCTGAGGCTGTATCGCGTCAACTAATGGCAAACATCCCAAAGCATGTGCTAATGTTTACATCCGCTTTTTTCTTAGGGTGACAGAGTGTAGTGTATATGTATACAGGGTGGAACAATTCTGTGGTAACACCCTTGTATCTCTTTAACTTAGCATGATACGAGAATGGCCGTTTGAACAGTCGATTACGTACACAGGAGCTACTTGAATACAGCATGCTTCGCCTTTGGACTATTATTATTACGAAGATATTAAGTCAACTTTGTTTTTAAATGGAATCCTATACTAAATTTTAGTGTATCGTAATGGGCTTAAAAGACTATTAAAAATGTGGTATGTCGTATTTCAGCGAATTATTTTTAGAAATTGATGATTTTGTAACGTATTTTTCTACTGAAGTGGCACTTTTCCATTCGATCTTTCCTGTTATCCACTGAGAAACTAAAGGAAAACAATTTGTGAATGGTTTTGCCTGCTTTCCAAAAAAGCTCAAAGAACACGTACTACGAGAATATAACAGGGGGGAGCCCAGGAGTATAAAATGCCCCGCTGGGGTAATGATAGCACAATTCTAACAGTTTCTTCGAGCAGACATGTACACCAGTGAGAGGAGTTAGATATGCTGCTAGTATACGGTGAATGCGGAAGAAATGCTGTTCGAGCACAAGAATGCAGAAGAGATGCTGTTAAGAGTACGATGTGGAGAGCTGCATCCTGATCGTCAGCTTCCTACACACCAGCTTCTTGCAAGTATGTGCACGAACTTTTGGAATCGGGAAGTTGGAACGCCAAACAGACAGGGCAGAAAACTGCAACTAACGAAGCACATGAAGAGGTTATTGTGGTATTGACGCATAGCAATCCACTTGCTAGTTCGCGACATTAGCCCAGGAATGTGGTGTATGTCACATGAGTGTCGTTCCAAATCACCTGGCACTTGGCGACATTCACATCAAGCACTTGGAGGTCGGGATTTCGAACGAAGCCAGGATTTTTGCCGGTCTGCCTTGCCACACCTGAGAGATGATCTAAATTTCTTTTAAACTCATGCTTTTTACGGATGAAGCTACTTTACTAACCACAGTAATGTAATTTCGAAATACGTTTGCATTACTGTACAGTAGAGAATCCTCACTAAATTCGGCAAGTACTACATCAGAAACTGTGGAGTGTTAACGTGTGGTGTGGCAGTGTTGGTAGTTTCGTTGTGGGACCTTCATATCCAGCACATTAAATGGCTCAATGTACGCACATTTTCTTCGAAACGTTCAACCCACATTACTAGAGGTGATACAACTGGATACGCGTCAGTGCTCGTGGTTCCAACATGACTGTCCAGCTCACTCTTCATGTGGCTACAGAAATATTAAATGAGAAGTTCGTGGATTGTTGGATAGGACGATGTGCTGAAGTGTCTTGCTCTCCCGTTTTGACCCGAACCTGCAGCCTTCTCAGCGCAGACGATAGCTGCCGCAACCGTCTGCGCCAAGGGACTGGCTTATTGTTATTCGGTCATTCCATATTAAATCAACACAGTTTAATTAAAATTTTACATCACCATTTTACATTCAGATGAAATTTGATACATATGTAGCATGAATGAAGAATAAAAAACTACAAAGTTTGAGTAAAATCTTTCCACTCGTTTATGTAAAATTTTGATTGAGTTTTTTCAAAATGCTCATCTTCAAAAAAATTGAAAATATTCTAAAATAATTCTTATATGTTTCCAAACTGATGGTGCAAGTTTAAACATGGGACTGCAATGGATT
>JAHLJT010009566.1:0-13274 GCA_031308135.1 Acheta domesticus | reverse complement strand
TACCACTTGTGGTAGAGCCTGGGTGAGTGGTGCCCAAATAGCATGGCGGTACTAAATAAATTACTAAAGACCAGCGCGATCAAACACACAAGAGAGCGCATTATCGCCGAAGCGATCAATGGTAGTGCCGCCTGCTATTACAAGCACACCGCCCAAGTAGACCTGGTCCCTGCCGAGTACCGCCGTGTGTGTAAATAAATAAAGCGGTACCCGGCGGGGGCCGCCTCGGCCGATGCCCGATCATCTGGCGGAGGCCAATCCTCACCTGAAGACTCCCGCGCCACCACCCGGAGCCCCTCGATGCCCCTACACCCTGTCAAAGAAGATAGTGAAGTGATTGTTCAGATAAAATGTAATAGTGTAAATAGTAATCAGTGCACAACAAGGACGTGACAGTGACACCTGTGCGAGTTAGGCCATTTCAGCTACAATTTCGCGAAGATAAAAGCAATAAGGACGTGACAGACTCGCCTATGAAGTAAGTTTAATTAGATGTAGGTTGTTGAAGTAAAAGAGAGGAAAATCCTCAGACTACTATAAATAACGCAAGAAAGGTCAAACAATCCTGAACTTTCCAACCAACCAATGTATAAATATATGTAGTGCAAACTACCACCATTTATAAAAGTTGTTCTGTCGACAATAAACGCTACTTAAACACGGAGTGATATACGTAGTATAGGGAAAGTTATGTAATGCTGCGCGAAAAAAATGGCCTATTTTCGGCGGAAAAAAAATTAATTGCCGGGCCGTGAAAACGAATAAGTGGATAAAACCAGTTGCTAAATTTAAAAAAATCTAACACGTGGTGTAGCCAGAAACCCTGTTTTCTAGGTCCTTGATACCGAAAACCCAATTGAAAGGAAAACGTCCGTCCGTCCGTCAACACTGCTAGCGCCTAGACCATACGTACGATTTCTTCCAAAATGGATATTCCCCGGTCGATCTGATTCTAGTCAAAGCTTTGAGATTTTGAAAAAGATTCTTCAAAATTTGGGCCCGGGGATTTTCAAAATTTTCTCAAAAACAGCTGCAAATTTTTTCTTTAAATTTATTGTATCAATAGAGTAAAATACACTTTTTAACATGGCATAGGTCCGATTTTCACGTACAGCTCTGAATTTTCGAAAATTTTGAAAGATTGAATTTTTTTCGGCGTCTTTCTCCAACTACAAAATTGAAGATAGAGATTTTTTCTTCAAATAAAATTTGTTCTGGATATTAAGTTCTTTAATAAAGGTCATGTAAATGTTTCCCAAATTTTGGTAGTTTTCGTGCAATATTGCGTGCAATATGTGCAATTTTAAAAAATTACAAAAACAATATTTTCTCAAAAAACGGCACCAAATTTTTTCTTTAAACTTTTGGTAGGGATAGTGGTAAATGTACTATATCAATGAAATAAAAGCCATTTTGGTCTATCGGTTGGTTTTTTCAAAAATTACAAAAATGTAATTTTTTTACTTGTCTCTCACGTCGTTAATATTTACACTATCGGCGATTTTTTTACATTATTATATTTACGAGTACATGTGCTTTAAATAACGTCAAGTAAAGTTTCTCGAAAACACAACCGTTTTCTGTGAAAAGTAGCTCAAAATTTCGCATTTTCAGAAATGCTCAAACGCCATTTTCTCATATATGGCTGCACTTTTTTTCTTGAAACTTTTGTAACGGATAGTGCTAATTACACTCTTTAGTATAGCGTAAAGTTTATTTTGAGTTATTTTTTTGTTTTTTCAAAAATTATATAAATGTAAATTTTTGAAAGATATCACATCTTTAATATGCACATTATCCGCAATTTGTAAAGATTATTATATTTGTGAGTGTAAGTGCTTCAAATAACTTCAAATAAAGTATTTTGAAAACTCAAAAATTTTCTGTGAAAATGAGCTTCAAATTTCGCATTTTAGTAGTGCTAAAACGCCATTTTCTCTTAAACGGCACATAATTTTTAAAAGAAAATTGCCATTTACGGCTTGGTTTTTGTGTTCTTTAATATTCAAAAATTAATGTTTCCGTTCTACCAATAGGAAACCGAAAAATTAAGGAAATGACAAAAAAAATGTACTTTTGGCGATGATAGATGGTAGCTGGCAAGAAAGAGTATGTGGCAATTCCAAATAGCTAGCGAAGACCCAAGAAAATGGAAAACTAATACGGGAAAGTCTGTGCCATTCTGTAGTACCACTAATTACTGTAACATTCTGGCCAAGGGTAATCCTCGAATCCACCAATTTTCAGATGATCGCGGTTTATGAATAAGAGCAGAGAGTTATCCGAGTGTTAACCTAATTTGCGAATTTCTCGAGTCTCAGATTATTTTCGAAGTAATCCATGATTGAGAATACGGCCGTGTGTGTGTGACGATCAGTGAACTTCAAAGCATTAGGCATAGGTTAAATGAACGGGGCACAAGTGAACGTTGTGAAGTGCACATGGATGACGAGCCTGGCATACCAACGCTAGGTAATGCTGTCCAGTGAAATATCAGAGAAAAGTATGCAGGAAAAGAACAATATTGGAGCTAGCGAGGTAAAATTGGATAACGCTATAGATCCTGTTAAAAAGGAGGAAAATGGTAGGGTAAAGAGTGATACACAATGGGTGGAAAACAGTGATACGAATAAATATTGGTATATTGAAGATAATGGATTTATTGTTGATGAAAATGTCACAAGTAATGAAGATTATAGTGATAGTGATGACTGTGTTGTTAGTTATATTGAAGATACTGAGCTACGTAGTGAATAAGTCAATAGAGATAAGGACGGTATAGTGCCAGAGCAACAACTTATTAATTCGCAAACGAGAAGAAATTGCATTGGAGAGAAAAGAGAAAACAGTTCAAGTAATTGTTAATAAACTATTGATGCTACAACAGCACATAATTTCTCGCAAAGTTGCAATGTTATCGTCATGTACGACGGGACGCCCATATATGCTTCATTAATTACAAACAAATTTCGCAAAAACTACAAATTTTGACAAAAAAATTGTACATGGCCTTTTGAAAGAGCTAATTTTGTACAACAAACTTTGAGGCAAAAATCCCTAACTTTGTAGTTTTATTTTTTTGAAATTTTCGAAAAATCGGGGAATTCAACGAAAATGAGACCTGCACTATTCTCTTACACGTCCTTCGTGCTATTTAACAACAAAAATTAATAAACAAATTTGGAACCGTTTGAAATTTTTGAAAATGTCCGAGGGGCTTCATGTAAAGTATCCCCCAAAAATAAAATTTCGGTTTCAAATTCCAGGGGACACGATATCAGCCAGAACGATTGAAGAATATCAATTTTAGAGAAAATCGCCTAGACGGTTTATACGCTAGCGTTGTGCACAGACGGACGGGCGATCAGACAGATTTTTCGGTATGAAGAACGTACAAAACATAGATTCTGGCTACACTATGTGTTAGAGGAATTTTTTTCTATATTCAGCAACTGGATTTATTCACTTTTTCGTTACCAGGGCCCGGCAATAAGAGTATTTGTGTCGAAAACTCGTCGTTTTCCGACGCACGATTACAATACTTTTATCTTCTTATGCTAATAAGTGCGAGAGTTAAAAAATTAAGATATAGTAGCCCTAAGGCCCAAAGTTGCTTTAAGTATGGCGGAAGTAATAAACCGCGCAAGATACAATGTCGCGAAGGGCAGCGAAAAAAGAGGCTCCGCGTCCAAGGTGGACGACAGTGCCGCCATTAATAAGTGTGAACATGGGTTACCAAACTGGAGTTGTAAAATTATATGAGGGTAATGCTAAGCCCTGGAAGAAAGGCAGAGTTGAAGCTCGGTATCACGGTACAAAGGACTAAAACGGATATGTCTGAGGCTGGCATTCGGAAGATTGATAGATTTTTAGTGACTGGCCCGTCAACGGCTAAGGTCATTAGTCCGTAAGTGTAGCACATGTTTTTCATTGGGAGCTGTCGGTGATCTTCCCCGCCCCCCCCCCGCTGAATGGCGAGATTTGGCGCAGACCTACCAGCTGCCGACGGTGTTTTCCCCAAACAGGTATGCCCCATTAGCGGGACTCTGCCCCAGCCGGTTCAAGTTATATGTATAAGCTTCCGACCGATCTTCCAGCATGTGTGATAGAGTTGTGCATATTAGTGTAAATGTGTGTAAGTAAGGGGTGAGGAAAGGACAAGGAAGACGATGGAAAGTTCGTGCGTGTCCGTTTATTAGAGTTACTTCTCCGACATTCACCTGGTGTTGATCGGAGAAACCACGGAAAACTACCTATCAGAACAGCCGGCCGATAGAATTCTCCTCCAGACAGCGACTGAATTCGACCTAGCTGACAAGTTGGTGTCGAAAATCGTCCCACTGTCGGGACTCGAACCTAGGACCTCCCTGTCAAAGGCATTGCAGTGACATCAGTTGATGCCCTGGGCCACCTCTTCCGGTTGTTGAAAGAACTAAGTATGAGGCTTCTGTTTCGGCAGCATTTTATTGATCTACCGGCCGTCAAAGACAATGAAACTGGCAAAGGAATGACGTGGTTTATTGATGTGTGCAAGGAATCGCGTGTTTTATGATGTATTACTTATTAATTAATTTGCAGTTTGTTGATATTTTGTAACTTTATAGAGAAAAGTGTTAAGTTATACATTTATTTGAACGGCAATAGGATATGACCGGGTGGCAGTTGATAAACAATAACTACTATAATAAAAACACAAATTATAAAAGAGTACAATACAAAACGATGCAATAATCATACTATCTCTAATATTATGTGTCACAACAATTATTTCAACTCTACAATGATATACAACAATTATATATTGGTGATAATAAAAATCAGTACGAGCTACATAGATATTGGCTAAATTAGATTAAAGAAAAGCATTTATCACTTCACTGCACTACACTAGACTATACTGTTTAGATTTGAATTACACTAACCAGCACTTCACATTTCACAGCACCTAGTTACTGATTTAACATCTATTACTCTCAGCGTGATTTAACTTATTTCTAAAACTACGTGCACTTGGAAGAAAGGCCTTGAAAGTTGCTGCGGGTAAACTGTTCCAGTCTCTAATTGCTCTGTTACAAAATGAGAATTTCCCAAGATCTCAATATTGTTTCCTTGTTCAAAGTTTGTGGATGTGATCGCTTCGGCCTAAATAATTTGTTTTTTCCAATCTAATTTGAATTTCCTTTCAAGCTGGCTGACTTATGTACGAATTATAAAGTGCACAAAGCCGGATATATGCCTGATAAAAACGTATAATAAGATTTATATGATTTGAAGGTATTTTGAATAACTTATAGTAAGGTTTATATTATCCTGAGCATTTGTTTATAATTGGAATATCCAAAATATCACGGGGTTGTAGTATTTAGGGTAGGGATTGCCTTTATTTACACAATTAGGTTAATTGATTTTAAAAGAATACGCAGTTTTAAAGGGATCATCCATAAATTACGTAACGCTTAAGGGGGAGGGAGGGGTCTGAAGCAGCGTTACGCAGAGATAGGGACGTGTGTTACAAGGAAGGGTATAAAATACTCGAAATTTGCGTTACAAAATGTGTGGCCTGCCCCACATTAGATTTTTGGACAGTTAGAGACATTGTTTCATAAATTGTCTGGAGGTCAGGTTACTTGTACGCGGGTTGGGAATTCGTTACTGCAAACAGAATGAGCGCTGTCCAAGTTCCAGAATATTTAACTTTGCCCCCGACAGTGGCCCTGGCGAGACGACCGTTTATTGACATGCAGGGAATACATGCGTCTCAGCCCGTAGGTTTTTGCGGCAAAGAAAGGAGCAGTGCTTAATAAATAACTTATTATTTTTAGAGATAAACAGTTCCATTTAAAATTTTGACATTCCATTTTTTATTGTTCTTATAACTGTTGTAACGTTTCGGCTATGCCTTAATGGCCATCTTCAGACGTCTTTTCTAAAAGTTGGAATCATGTTGTTAAATCTAAATTATTTACATTATACACAATTTTAACAAAACATCTATTATAAACTCATTATATTACATACTTATGTAAGTTGTCAGAAGCTTACCTTTTCAAAAAATGGTTAGAATCAATTTGTTAAATTTAAATTATTTACATTATATACAAATTTAAACAAAAGATAACCTACGTAACTTTGCTAGCGTAAAGATTTGCTGCTGCAGGCCATCTGTCCATGATGAACACAGAACGGCCATCAGCCAAGTACGTTTTCAACCGTCAATGAGGGGGAGGAGAACACTGAAGAAGGAATTAATTTTGATATTGATCATTAAACCGACGAAGCAAGTTGTCATCCATTCCTGTGAAGGAATTGGATTCAATCATAGTATTTAATGTTTTATTCAGTTTTATGTGTAAAGTCTCTGATTTACTTCTCCCCATAGATCGTCACACAGTTTTTAACTGTTTTTGACGTAAATAAATAAATATATTTCTCGCACCTGTCCGCGGTTCCTAGTCCAGAATCTTAACTTCCCCGAAATTCATGATATGTCCTCTATCAACTTTATGTCTCGAGACCGAGTTTAGTATTTGAAAAGGTTTTTTGATGTTCATATACGGTTTGTTGAAGTTTTCTTAGGGTCTGACCAATATAAGATTTGGAGCATTGAGTACAATTAATTTAAATACGACATCTTGTTTCTCCATTTTTTCAATCATATCTTTATTATTTTTAATAATGTTCTTTTGCTTAAATCTTCGTGGACAATTCTATAATTTTGTCCAAGGGGAAGTTGTTTTAATAATGTACGATTAAATTTAGGAATGTAAGGTATAACAGTGTTCTTATAATCAGTAGATTTTGAAATTGTAGAATGTTGTTATTTAAGAAAAGAAAATCTCCTCTTAACAAATTTATCAATACTTTTTGGAGGATAATCATTAAGGCCTAACATCGATTTCACAATGTGGATATTCTGGTAATGGAATTTTTCATCCGATAACAAAATAGCTCTGTCAATTAAATTATAGGCAGCAGTAAATTTATGGTTAAAAGGATGTTTATAACAATAATTCAAAATTCTCCTTGTATTTGCAGGTTTCTTGTACTAATTGGTAAAAATCTATTCTTTTTCTCTAAGGAAAGAAACGTACAAAAAATTTAAAACATTATTTGTGGTTTCTCTATAGTAAACCGAATATTAGGATTGAAGATATTGATTTTTTTTAAGTTTCACCCAATTTATCTTTCCTTATAGTAAGAAAGGTGTCATGAACATATCGTCGGTAAATAAATCGTCAGTTTTTGACAAGACAGCATTTTCCAGGTTTCTGATTAAAATTTGTCAAAACAAACCACTACTGGGACGTCAAGAAACACTGGTTCCGTTGTGTTTGGTATCAATCCAAGATGTTATCCAAACCAATAACTCAAAACAGAAGTGCAAACCATGGATCTTTCATCTCGCAACTACATCCCATTGCATAAAAATATCTCAGAAGATGGTTAACAGTAAATGTAAAATGTAGGTTCACAGAAGCACTGCTGCGGTCCTGAAAGAGCAGACGCATTAGATATATGCTGCTGAAACTCCGTCTGAAATTGATTTCAATTAGTGCGCCGCTTCTGCGTCGTGAGTGCAGTAGACAGTGTCAAGCCGCCGCGCCGCTATAACCGTGAAGTGGTCTGAGGAAAGATCATAAATGATGGAGAGTATGGGTGGGAAATTAATTTTCTGGCAAAGCGCAATGTCTAGCACATCGGGCTTGCCATTTGTGGTGAAGGTAAAGAAGGTGGGTGTGGATGGTGCAAACATGTCGCAGCCGTTTGCGTCAGCGACAACTTTCAGCTTACAGCCGCGCGGGCAGGTGATGCGGGACCTCCAGGCCGTGTCTTTGGCGTTGAAATCGCCAGCCATGAGTGTTGGAGTGATGTTTGCCTCTACTAGTTTTGCAATTTCGCAGCTAGTATGGCGCACGTACCCGCGGATCGGTAAGGGCGAGCGTACAGTGAAATCAGACGCAGAGGCCCGCGTTCCGTCTGCACGACAACAGCCGTGGCTTCAGCATGCTGCAGCTGCGGGAGAACTAAAACATAATGATTTATGTTGCGTCGTATTAGGATTGCAGTTCCTCCTTACCAACACCACGTCCCGCCCCGTTCCTTAAATAATGGCTATGTCTCCTTCTTTTTACAGGAAAAGCGGCCCCGTTGCATTCACTGCAACGGCATCTATTCGCGTGCGAAGCAGTCAGAACTACACAGCTTTCTCGCTCGGCATAATATTTCTGTAATGATGCTGGGTGAAACATGGCTGAGCCCGCATCTCTCCCTTAACATTCCAGGCTTTATTTGCTACGGGAACGATAGAGCAGCGCAAGCAGCTAACTCGACGGCCACCAACAAAGAAGACGGAACTGCAATCCTAATACTAATGCTCTTTTCGCGTCTGTTTCAAACAACGGAAATCTATTTACGTTTGTATCGTCTAATTCGTTGAGCCCATGCATGAATTTTCTCTTTTAGCTTCTCAACAACCATTAGCCTACTTTTTTCACTTTCAATCTGGTTTTTTGTTCAACACTGAATATATTTCGTTGACCATTAGTGGTGTGCGTTGATTTAGAAGATGCTTCAGCTAAGAGCGATATTTCACGCCGAGTGTCGGCTACCCGACTTACCGCGAGATTAACTTTTAGATTGCTCGACTCCGCTCGGCTGTCTTCGTTCACGTTCGTGTCTCCACATTTTGCTCTCCCGAGTCACCAGTGTTGGCACCGGCTTTGCCAATACAAGACGAAACGAAACTATCCCTAAATCAGGTATAACTTCGTTCTTATCCAACAGCGATATTTTTCAAAAACTGGCACGATAGCTGGTTCTTTTATCGGGACAGTTCTATATTCTGCCATTATTCGTGTGGCGCCCGGCGGCGAAGGGGGAGGGGTTTTTGGCGCAATTTTGTTCCATTCGAAAAGAAAGCAGCGACGTGAGTATGAACGAATCCCATTTGCAAAGGAAAATCTTTCGTTGAAAAAATGGCGCGCGCGAATACTGTATAGTCTCACGCGTTGTTTTCCTTTCCCTACATTCTCATGACAATAAATATTCATGAAAGCGTACGAATATCACACCGTTTCCGTAACTACGCAATACTGCACACGCTTTGTTGCCGAAAACGTGAGCCGTATCTTCATAACTATGTTAATTAACTCTGAGCTGGTGATCAACACCAGCTTTCCAAAAATTCTGTTGAATCGCCAACTATTGGAAGCATGAGAATCGCATTAGCCTACCCGTCTAGCTTTCCAATTCTCTTCTTTATACGTCAATGACTCTCAGATCATCACGGAACTAGTGTGTGGCATATAACATTTACATTTTGTCAAAGGGTGCCGTAGTACTTACGCCCACGTAATGGCTAAGTAACAATATTTTCCAGCAAAACATATTTAAAATTGGTTTTTAAAAACACGTAATGGTCGTATAATCTGTTTTATTGTCAAAAAGCCACATGTGAAAAAGACGCTATCTATAGGATGGTTTGCAAATAAACTAAATAAAGTACAGATATCATTTCTATCTAATGAAAACAGAGGTCACTACTGTGCCAGCGAGCGAGATACCTGTTATGTTTAATATGCCTTTTTTATTAAATGAATCGAAAGATCTCTCCCTTATCGCGTTCTTCTATGTTCTGTTGGAGTTTGAATCGATTATACCGTCTAGTTTTGGAGTAACGAGACCGTAAAATTTGTCTTTTTAACACGGGCTCTTACGGTGACCTCAGAGCTGAACTGAAATTTTAAAATTGGGAACAAACTAACTGTTGTGAATGTTTTTAAATACTCTTCTATAGGTAGCAAGCATCTCGGAGAATCATTATGCGCAATTTGAAGGACATATACCCTTTCAGTTTGGAGAATTTTGTAAAATTGTAAGCCTAAATCAGTCTAAAGGGAGAAGTTCGCGCGGTTTCTAGAGTCGGGACGGAACACGTAACTCGGCAACACCGCACGCGTTGCGCGCTTCTTTCAAATCGAGCTGCAAGTCCTCGGCAAGGGTTCCTACATTCCTCCGGGGCTTCTTGGCGCAATTGAAAGATTGTCACTCGTGGAAAAAAACATTGGCTTAGATATAAATACGATGGACATAATGATTTGTGCGGTCTGAATGGAAAGTTCAATTCAATTAATAGTATTCCAAATGAATAACTTTGATACTGCTCTTCACAATCAAATGGGTGTTCTTGAGAGTTCTTAGAACTTTTTTATACATTCAGTACAGAATTATAATTTCAGAATAGCATCAAATGTGGTGAAATGATTAAATACTTTTTTATTGATGTTAATATCAACTATTCTAGGAATCCTAGGTAAATTCAGAGCTGGATTTCCCTACAAAATATGAGAAGTGTATCATACTGTTCTAAAACACGGTTTTCCGTAATGTCAATCTTTAGCTAACTGGGTGACATAACCTCAAATTAGCTACACGGAATCCACCATTAATATATCTATTGCTAATTTAGAATTTTCATTGTGAAAAATTTAAACATTTAAATTTGACTTATAAATATTGTATAAAATTAAACAACATAGTTTGTAACAATATAGTTTCAGATACTGAAGAGGAACTCACAAAAGAGATCAAAATGCCTGTCAATGAATTAGAATATTTGACATAGGACTGGAATCATTGCCTGTTAATTTTTGTATTTATCCAGTGATCTTTGTTGTTGTTTTTTTTCTTTTGAAAATAAGCCAACTTGAAACGCCCATCCCCGTCAGAAAATTTTGAAAATAATTATTCTTAAAAATTTCATAAAATGTTTGATCTAAAGACTAATCATTAATCAAATAGTTGAACTGAACAACGGGGAAGGGCAGTCTTGCAGCGGTATGTGGTTAATATTTACAGAAAATTTTAAGCAATTCCGATATCCTGTATGGACAGATATGAATAAGGTGACATTTAAACAATGTTTTGAAGCTTTTATATTCAGCTGATTTTATGGTAACAGGGAGGTTAAGAAAAAACTGTTCAGAAATGCAAAGTGGATGTTTGTTAGTTGAAGAGTTGCTAGTATTAATCCTTTGATCCTATGTCCTCAATTATATAGTTATGTATCTTTTTATTACTCACAATATATTGACTCTGACTGTTTCTCAATAACAGTAATATTTTCTGAGAGTAGAGTGCTACAACACATACTCAGTAATTCATATTTGATAAACAAATCTTTACAAGACTGTCATGGTTTAAGTCTGAAAATGCCTCTGATACATATCTTTTATAGGACAAATATTCTATTCATATTTGTTTTGTGATGTACCTCACCATATTTCAATTCCATATTGAAGTTGTGAGGAGATTGTGCCATAATGCTGACTAAAGCAAGGGAATTTATTTGCCCACTTTTAATATATGATATAATTTTAAAAGTAAAAAAATAAAACGCCTCAAGAACATTGTATGGCCACTGACAAACTATATTATCATGGACGGGAATTATATGATTATTATGTAATCAGACAGAAAGTAAAATAGTAACTGGGGCTACCAAAGCACATACTTTCTCACAAAATATCTTGTTTGAAAGCTGCAGCGATTCATGGACCATATCAAGAAACTTCTAAATAATCAAATTCATAATTTTGATGAGTCATTGGTGAATTTTTTTGACCAGCATAGAATAAATCAATTCATTCCCATAAACCAATCAGATTTTGATTTCAAATGTGGTGCATAAATTCATGTGATGGATATCTTTTGAACTCTGATATGTACCAGGGGAAAAAAGACAAGATATCAGAAGAATATAACATCTTATTTGGTAACTTATCATCAGCATTTGTAAGAATGTTCGATCAATTGCCAGTAATATTTCAAAATTAACATTGAATTTTTTCTTTGATAATCTATTTGGTGGAGAGAACATTTTTTAACCATACTATACATACTATATATATTTTTAAATAAACAATATACAAAGTTTCTAATTATTTGTTTTGTTTAAACATATTTATACAGTTTTCCTTAATGAATCCAAAAAAAAACCTCTTAATATAAAAACCCATGTTTGTAGTTGCACCCACATGGGTGCAGAGTAGTTTACAAATAAATTATTGTCAAAGAATTTTTTTTTTCATATTTCCCTGTTTTCAAGACAAAGTAACGAGACAGAGAAAATATCAGCCAAATTTTTCGACAAAAATAATTATGGGAACTAATGGGTTAAAATAATATTCTTATATGCGAAACTGATCATAGTGGGGTTAGAGCAGTTATCTGACTGTAAAGTATGTTTTCTCAGCTTCTGAAACTCTGCAGTCTTGTTTCAACTGCATTCAGATTGGGCTGCAATATGTAATAAATAATGGGCGTGAATTTTGCCAAAGAACCGTTTCTTTCTCTTCGGCATTTCTTGTTAGCAATTGCAGCGGGACGATAGATGACAGAAAGATACTGGAACCAGAGACGTTTGCTTCACTGACACTGTATTTACATATAGGAAAGCACAATGATGTCTGAAGCCATCGTCTCCTGTATTATTTCAGTAGTATACCTTTGGGTTCCGGCTCTCACACGCAACCAATCTTTATAAATGAGGGCTCTAAAGAAAGAGAACTTCACGGAGACTTGACGAATTCCACTCTGACTTTAAAAATATGGATGATTTCTTTAAAAAAAACGCATCGAAATATTCATGTAAATTGCAAATTGCACCACATGTCAACCTATATCGGCAAATAACTCATAAACAAAGCGTTTTAGAGCCTTAAAAAGTAAAATTTTGAGGCCAAAGGCTTCAAAGAAATGTTTTTCACACAATAATCTACAAGATGAGACATTGTTTGATTCATTCAATTAACTCGTCAGTTCCACGCTTCAATACTATCAAGGCCACCTCAATATTTCAGCCCTTCCTGCTGGTAGCAATTTTTGTGGTGACACGCTTAGAAGGCTTAGATTCGACAATCTTTATTTATGCTTTCTGTTAACACCGTAGTTTGTGCAGTCTGACGAGGTTTATTTGCATTATCATTAATTCAAGATTTGCTCTCCAGCAACAACTAGAAGTACTATTATAGTTGCTTGGTACCTATACCTATCAGGCGCGGATCCAGACTTCTCTTTTGGGAGGGGTCACGTTAAGACTCAAGTGCATTTATTTCGGAAAAAGGGGAGGGAACAGAATGTAATAACTAGAGACCGGAAAAATATGTAGTAAAAAACGTCAAAATATGTACATAAATATGTAATAAAAATAGTAAGAATATGTAATAAATATACCCTAAAATCGAATATAATATGTAATATTAAAATACACTAAT
>JAHLJT010009565.1:0-28848 GCA_031308135.1 Acheta domesticus | reverse complement strand
AATGGATGTTTACGTAGTGCTGTATTGATTCTTGAGGACGATGGTACACCAATATCTCTCACGTGGATAGCACAGCATCGATATGAACTGTGATGGAACTGCTCACAAAATGGAGGCGCCGACACACTTATGGTGTGGACAGTCGTCCCAAGGCGCAGGAGGGACACGCGCTGAATTTATTTATAAAGGGCGCCAAGCGCATGCCCACTTACCTGCTTAATGTCGCCGGCGTTGAGCGTCTCAGGGGTGAGCGCCCTGGGTCGAAGGGTTGCATTTGGTGGTTTCTTAAGATTTAGAATAATAACACTTGCTATGGTATTAATTGGTTCACCCGACCAAATGGCGGGGACTAATTTATTCAAAAAATTAACGAAGAGAAACTGTTCAGGTTGATGCTGGTTATTGTCACTTTAGTAGCCGATTATGAATGATGGTGATGACAACTTACAATCTGTGATGTTAGATGGTAATGTCACCGCGACTGGATTGCTCGCCGAGCGACGGAGAAGTGTAGTCGGACCCTCAGGAGGCGACGCCGGAACGTTGCAAGGTTGCCTCCGATTGCCTCCGGGTGATGACTCCGGCGCACGGGACGTCGGCGGTGGATGACCGGGGCGGTCGCGACGTGATGCTCGCGCGCGTCTCAGGCCGTCACACGACACCTGGACCGCGTATGACGCTCGAAGCCAAACTTTGGCTATTCGGAATTAATTCCGTGAAGACCGGGCAAGTTTCGCAGTGGTCGGCTCATGTGTGCCTTACCCACTGCTGCTGTTCCCTTTCTACCGCAGGTTTCATTAACTGACTAATATTCGGTGGTTTTCTTAACTACCACTGTTAATCTACTCAAAACTTTACTTGTTGGTTTCTATCTCCATACGACTTTCTCCTCCGACCGTCCTCTCTAGCGTCTGTCGCCCGTCCTCTCTCTGGCCTCGCTCGCCCGTCTGTCCCTTTCGTTTTTCGAAAAAATCTCAAAGTGCTCACGTGCTTCCTGCCTAGTGATTTTATTGGTCGGATTTGAACTTCTCGAACCTTCTATTTCATCAACGGTGCCTTCTGGTTGTTCATTGGCCGGCATTGTTAGGCCGGAGGAGCGCGCACGTGTCCCTTCTGCTTTGGCATGTGATGATTTTATAGGCTTTTAGAGGATTATTGAGCCGGGTGCGATCGCCAAGTCGCTAAAATGGTTGTTCCGGCTGTCGATCATCCAGTATTGTTGGACAAAGGGTAAGATTTATTGTTAGGGGCTTCTGGAGAACTTGGGCCGTTGGGCGGAACTAAATCGGGTCGCGGTGGACGCGTGGCCCTTTCCAACTTCCGGTAATTTGGCGTGACGCGGGGTGAGAGGTGCGATGGTCACCCGACGCATCGCGGTATTGTCAGTAAAAGGGTATAATTGATAGTTGAAAGTTTATGGGGGGCTTGAGCGGCTGGGCATATCTAATTCGGGGGCGCGTAGTCTTTCCTGCCGTCCGGTTAATTTGGCGTGACGCAAGGGTGGAGGACTGCGATGGTCCCCGACACATCGCATTACCCCCCCGTACAATGAGATTAAAAAAAACGCATGGGACATGTTTTTTTTTAATCTAAGAACAAAAAAAGGACATTTACAAATAGATGATAAATAAATTTGGGGAGCATGTGCCGACAGATGAAGCTGTGAAAACACAAAAACCTGGCATGTCCAGAACGAAAATTAGGGGTTTCAATGACAACTCTAACATGATAAGACAATACTAGTTAATTAAGCAAAAGGATAAAATTAATGAAGAGGAACAACACTAAAGCTATCTCTAAAAAACTAGATGACCAATAAATTTAGGACACAAAATCTTTAAGAAGTAATACAAACACATTAATGATAAGAAAATGAATGAAATAATCTATCATTTTTCAAAAATAAGAAATGGTGGTGGGCCATTAGCAACACCTACTCAAACTAAGAGCAAACTAAGCACTAAATAAGTAATTAAGAAGATAACATAGAGGGATAATTGGAACAAAACTTAGAAAGACTGGCAAAATGAAACAATGGGGTACCTAAAACTAGTTAAACGCTACTGCAAATTGAATAATTGTGCAAAGTGAAGAGCCAAAAGGGGACCCTGTTAATCATTATTATATTTGACGCTCTTTTAATACGATTTTAGAGGTATAAAAACAAGTGGAATAAATGCGACATTTGCAAATAATAGATAAGCATAATAGTCAACAGTGGCCAAATTATTTAAAACACAAGAGGAGGAAACAAAATATCAACACGATGGAGAATTGAAAATAGAATGGTAGACGTGAGAAAACAACAATGAATTAAACAAAGGACTTGGGTTGCAAAACATTAAATTCATAATATCAGAATGGAGCTCGTTTCATTAATTAAAGTCAATGGCTATAACTCTCGTCAACTCTCGACAAAGTATATCTAAGGGATATCTGAATTATTTCTCTCTCTTTTTAATCAACAACGACGTTCACTTATAACAATCACTTAACCAAAGCATTGAAGTAGTAGCGAACCCACGAAATTAATTAATAATAAGACGTGCCAGGGCAACCGGGCTGGATCCACAAGAATATAATTAAAATAAGGTACCTAATCAGAGCGACATAAATGAGGGCTTTTATTCTTTCAGCCAATTAATCTAGTTTAATCTCTGAAAGGAACAAGGTTATAAAATTGTGAGGACCAACCTCGGAAACCATCTGTGCTACGTAAAGTGCAAGCGTTGGGGGCTACAAGCCTCATAATTTGGTAAGGACCTACAAATAAAGGAAAGAATTTACTAATAAGGCCTTCAGGCTGATTAGATACTCTGAGAGCTTTGATTAAAACTTTATCGCCGACTTTAATAAATGGGTTTTACTCTTCTGGTGTTGTTTTCCTCGTATCACCAGCTTTCTTTAAATTTGAGAGAATAATTTGACACCGATCCTCAGGGGAAATTGGAATTTGAGTGGCCATTTTTGCTAAAATAGGAAACAATGGTTTCGGCTTCTTATTGAATTGAGCCTCGAAAGGTGTAAATCTGGAAGATTCATGGGGGATGTGTTAAGCCACGTATTAATCTTCGGTAGTAAATCGGGCCAAGCGGTATGCTTGTGAGACACATAAACCCGAAACAAACGTGATAATTCTTTCATGACTCTTTCGCTTGGGTTTGATCTCGGTGACCTAATAGAACAAAAGATTGTTTGGACCCTAATCATTTAGCGATTGCTCCAAAAGTCACTCGTGAACTGCGTGCCATTGTCACTGAGGACACGCTGATACGTCCCACATTCTTTGAAGAAACCTTGCACTAGGTGTTTTAAACAGGACTTTGCAGTAGGTTTAACAATAGGAAAACACATATTTAGTAAACATATTACTATCTACGAAGATATGGCGAATCCACATCTGGTAATGGTCCAAACTGTGTTCCCATTTATTCCGGACCTGAGCGGTTTAACGGCCTCTGTGGTGGTTGACCTGGGGCTGTCGAAGGCGGCGCGAGAAGGGGCGCGGTTTGGCCTTGACCGCATTGAAGGGAGGCGGAAAACTGGTCGGCGCCGGGGGGGAGGGGGCGGGGGGAAAGTGCGGCGAAGGGCCGTGGTTAAAAGGACGCTCTTGACCTTGCGAATGGCGTGGGGGAAATCCTCGATTCTGATTATTATTATTGCCATTACGTGGGCGTGAAGAGTTTTGACTCTGATTTTGATAAGAAGCGAATTGCACATTCGTTTGGTCGAAATCGCCCAATAAGATCTGAAATTGCTCAAGATCTTTTACAAAACTAGTTTTAAGGAGGTTTTGAATGACATATGGATAATGACGAGTTAATAGCCACATAATTTCGTCGTCAGGGGGAGTAGGTTCGCATTGTTTAAGTAGGGCAATGCGAGACACTGCATAATCCCGCATAGACATGTTTACCATTCTGGTCCCATCTACCTTTAGCCAAATCCATTTTAAAATTGTATTGGTGTTTCTATCCCAAAACGATTAATAAATTTGGAACGAAAATCCTGAAAATCAGCCGGAACTGGTAACAATGTTTGGAACCATTCTTGGGCATGGTCAACAACATTTGGGCTATAACCTTCGGTTTAGAAGATTCAGGAATGTGTCTCGCTAAAGCAAAATAATTTTCAACATTACGTAAGAACGTAATGGGCTGTTCACCGCGATTACCAGAGAATTTTAAATTTGGAGGAATTGACAGTGGCATAGCATTAACCGGGAAAGCTGAAATAGTCTTTTCCGCTACTTTAATTTCTAGTTCGTCTATTTTGACTTCGATTTCTTTCCGTTCCATTTCCGCCTGTGCCTGGATAACTAATTTTGCTGTTTCAATTTTATTGTTCAGGGAGTCGTGAGTCCTTCAATCTTATTGTCAACCCCTTTTAGTTTCTTGGTCACCTCGCCTTTCAAGTTGGAAATTTCGGATTCATTGTCTTTAAATTTATCACGAGCCCAATGTCCCAAATTTAATTGCTTTTCTGAAACGGTTGCAATATCCTTGTTTATGCTGTCTTTAAATTCTGTCATTTGTTGAACTGTTTCAGACTGGAGCGATTCGCATTTCTTTAGTTGGCCTGTTAAATGTTCTTTGATGTCAGAAATTGCGTAGAATTATTTTCAACAGCAGAGGCGAGAGAGGCGATTTTAGTGCTCTGTTTATCGACCTTTGAATTAACCGAATTTAGTTGTTGAGACACCTCACTTTGAAAAAGGGTGAAATTAGTGAGGTGTTCGTCTAATCTACTATCAAGGGCACAAAATTTCGAATCAAATCTGGAATTCAAGTCCTGAAATTTAGAATTTAATTCTTGACGCTGTTCGTCAAATTGTGATCGAAATTGACAAATTCTTGACGCTGTTCGTCAAATTTTGCGATAAGAGTGCTGAAAAATTGAGACATTTGGTCTGAGGGTGGCGTCGGAGCGGCCGCGGCGAGGGTAGGTCCGGCCTCGGCGGTACTCGTCTCGAGTACCTGCTCTAAAGAAACCCCGACAGTAGGGGCGAGAACAGCTGGGGGCGTGAGCTCGGCAGGCGCGTCGGCGTTTGCGGGAGCGGGGTCAGAAACCTCGGGGTTTTGAATGGGATTATTTTCAGCCATCGTGGAGCGAGCAATCCTCGAAGTGACGTAAGTACGATAATGACGCCTACAGCGCGTTACACATGAGTACACAATCAAACACAATAAAAAGAAAAGTACAAAACACACACAATGAAATGTTAGAGGATAACACTGAGAAATAAACATAAATTTCAAATAGAAAGTAAACACTATTAAGTAAACATATAATTGTTACGTGACGGAAATAGCACGTATAATGAAAAAGGAAAAAAATAAAATAGAGTTCAATTAACCACACTTAAACACTATATGACGCATTAAGAAATTGTAAAAGAAAATAACAATAAAATGAAATTATGCGTCTGAAAGAGAGTGAAATGTTCTTATAAATACACTTTGGGCTTCTAAGTTATGAGAATCACTGTAATACTCTGAGCATTCACTGATACAAAATATGTAAAAATTACCGGAAGTTCAATATAAAATTTAAGTCTCACACGCAAGCAAAGTGATTTAAAACCTCATAAAATACAAAATATCAAAAGAAACACACATTAAAACCAAATGCAATCTTCAGTTGGGCAATAATGAGCAAGCGTAAACGGAAAATGGATAAGAAAGAATTAGTGAGTTCAATAAGAAATACACAGGTGCGAGTAACACAAAGTAAATACTTGTTAAAAACCACGTTGTGTGTCAATTTATGCTCTGCACGCTGCACAAGCTGAATTATACGTGAAAAACAAACGAAGTTGGGCGACCAATTTATGAGATGCCCGCTACACGAGTTCAATTATTCGTGAATAGAAAACCACGTTGGGTGTCAATTTATGATCTGATTCTACACAAGCTCAATTATTCGTATAAAAACAACCACGTTGGGCGTCCAATTTATGATCTGAGTCTACACAAGCTCAATTATTCGTATAAAAACAACCACGTTGGGCGTCCAATTTATGATCTGAGTCTACACAAGCTCAATTATTCGTATAAAAACAACCACGTTGGGCGTCCAATTTATGTGATGGAACTGCTCACAAAATGGAGGCGCCGACACACTTATGGTGTGACAGTCGTCCCAAGTCGCAGGAGGGGACACGCGCTGAATTTATTTAATAAGGGCGCCAAGCGCATGCCCACTTACCTGCTTAATGTCGCCGGCGTTGAGCGTCTCAGGGGTGAGCGCCCTGGGTCGAAGGGTTGCATTTGGTGGTTTCTTAAGATTTAGAATAATAACACTTTGCTATGGTATTAATTGGTTCACCCGACCAAATGGCGGGGACTAATTTATTCAAAAAATTAAACGAAGAGAAACTGTTCAGGTTGATGCTGGGTTATTGTCACTTTAGTAGCCGATTAATGAATGATGGTGATGACAACTTACAATCTGTGATGTTAGATGGTAATGTCACCGCGACTGGATTGCTCGCCGAGCGACGGAGAAGTGTAGTCGGACCCTCAGGAGGCGACGCCGGAACGTTGCAAGGTTGGCCTCCGATTGCCTCCGGGGTGATGACTCCGGCGCACGGGACGTCGGCGGTGGATGACCGGGCGGTCGCGACGTGATGCTCGCGCGCGTCTCAGGCCGTCACACGACACCTGACCGCGTATGACGCTCGAAGCCAAACTTTGGCTATTCGGAATTAATTCCGTGAAGACCGGGCAAGTTTCGCAGTGGTCGGCTCAGTGTGTGCCTTACCCACTGCTGCTGTTCCCTTTCTACCGCAGGTTTCATTAACTGACTAATATTCGGTGGCTTTCTTAACTACCACTGTTAATCTACTCAAAACTTTACTTGTTGGTTTCTATCTCCATACGACTTCTCCTGCACGACCGTCCTCTCTAGCGTCTGTCGCCCGTCCTCTCTCTGGCCTCGCTCGCCCGTCTGTCCCTTTCGTTTTTTCGAAAAAATCTCAAAGTGCTCACGTGCTTCCTGCCTAGTGATTTTATTGGTCGGATTTCAACTTCTCGAACCTTCTATTTCATCAACGGTGCCTTCTGGTTGTTCATTGGCCGGCATTGTTAGGCCGGAGGAGCGCGCACGTGTCCCTTCTGCTTTGGCATGTGATGATTTTATAGGCTTTTAGAGGATTATTGAGCCGGGTGCGATCGCCAAGTCGCTAAAATGGTTGTTCCGGCTGTCGATCATCCAGTATTGTTGGACAAAGGGTAAGATTTATTGTTAGGGGCTTCTGGAGAACTTGGGCCGTTGGGCGGAACTAAATCGGGTCGCGGTGGACGCGTGGCCCTTTCCAACTTCCGGTAATTTGGCGTGACGCGGGGGTGAGAGGGTGCGATGGTCACCCGACGCATCGCGGTATTGTCAGTAAAAGGGTATAATTGATAGTTGAAAGTTTATGGGGGGCTTGAGCGGCTGGGCATATCTAATTCGGGGGCGCGTAGCTCTTTCCTGCCGTCCGGTAATTTGGCGTGACGCAAGGGTGGAGGACTGCGATGGTCCCCGACACATCGCAGAACAGCAGGATATTTGTACTTAAAAATATTTTTTTAGCTTGCGTCTGAACTTCGAAAAATAAAAGTTAAATTCAAGTAAACATGTGAGATCTTTTCGTGTTTATTTCTGGATTTCGAAAAATAATGGTTGTGAAGTTACGGAAGGTTTATAACGCATGCGTGCCAGTGCATTTCTTTTGCCATTAACATACACGTTTAAACACTAAATCTAATAAGTTTCCTAAGCAAAACGTAAGTAATTCTGATTTTTTATTAAATTAATTAAGAAATGTTTATTAGGAACGGCCCTTACCAACAGACTTTACCAAGTTTCTTGAGTTTACTACCTTTTTAAACGTCGATTCTCCTTCTGCGCTATTTTAAATGATCGAAGTTTTGAAACAAACTAACTTTTAGCGTTTTGTCTTCTGGACAGTGCAAAATTGTTTAGCGGGACTGTGTTCTTTTGGAGAACCTTTTAGTACAGTAGTAGCGTAATGGTGTAATTTAAGCCCGAAGAACGTGGCTTAAGAGGATGTACTTATCCGACTAGCATCTCTAGCTCCGACCTCTAGGGTTCTGTTTGCGGTTTGTTGCATTGCCACAGCGTGTGCAGTTTACCCGCTCGTTCGGTGCTCCGCGACCGTAGCCCGAAGTGTTGGGTTGGAGGGGGGGGTTTCAGGGGTCCCGGAGTCGGGTTTCAGGGGTTGCGAACTGGCGTCCCTCGGTCCCCGGCCACCACCGCCGCAACCCGATCCCGTTGCCCGGCGCCCGCCGCAATTCATTTGTCCCCCGGCGGGCACGGGCCCCCTCGAGGGCGCTAACCTCGCGCCATTAGTCTCCATTCCGACTCCATTCGCTGACCTCCGCGGCGCTTTTCTACGGGTCGGGAGGACGGTCGCCGTCCCTTGAGAGGCCCTTGAGTGGGAATCAGGAAGCACCGTGACTCCTGTTAATTCAGTTGATGGTTTGACGATGATAAAATCCATATCATTGTGCCGGGTGGATGTATTTCGAATTAGTGTGTTGAAAATTAGGACATTCGGACCGTTTAATATTATGTCATTCCCATTAAATGCTCTATTTTCATGTTATTCTTTTTTTTTCTTACTTTGTCATCGTTGCAACTAGATGTATTTACATTGTGTATCTTAATTTCCAAAAATGAGTCATTCAGTTCTATTTTACAAATAAACACAATTTTTGGGTGTTAGTTTCAAATTTGCGCGAGGAACATAAGGATTGAAACATTGGAAATCGCATTTCACGTTTGCGTTAACCCGTGCGAAGCTCATCAGCACGATTGCTTAGCGCTCAAGAGTATTTACGAGATGATGCGTTCGTGACATAATTTTCGAACGGCGAGTGCCCTTGACGTTAGATATACTGCATTACGACTGATGTTCGAGACAAATGAAAAAACTTTATGGATTTACAGCGGCTGTATACTTCTCAAGGTGATATGTTACGTGTTTATAACAGAATTGCCCATAATTTCGTACAATAATTTCCCATTGATAATTTTGACAAATGTATGCGACGTATGTGCCGACAATTCTTTAGTGTACTGAAAACAATGTTTTCTCATTTTTAAGATAGGCAAGTTTTTTAGTGGATATGCTTTCTTGGTAGAGATGCTAAGTATTTTGTGCACAAGGGATGAAGAGAAAAAAAAGTACTGGTGGATTTTACACCAATTCAATGTGTTGTGTGCCCCCAACAAAGAGGTCTAACATTTTGTTTCATAAACTATCGTAATAACGTAGTAGGTATTTTGTGATCTTGAAAGACATTTCTTGAAG
This sequence comes from Acheta domesticus, assembly GCA_031308135.1. Lineage (NCBI taxonomy): Eukaryota > Metazoa > Arthropoda > Insecta > Orthoptera > Gryllidae > Acheta > Acheta domesticus. Next base: position 19,529 of record JAHLJT010009565.1, on the reverse strand, counting down.
TGTAATTTTATACAATGTCAGTGTGGAATCAAATTCATTGGTGCTGGTATACTAATTAAGGACTCGTTGGGTACTAACAGACAACTGCTAACCTCTGTTCTAAAAAAAATCGATTGTTGAAGAGTTCAGTTCTAGGGCTTACCTAATTCTGATTTTCGTTCGTTTATATTTGCATGATTATGGAGTCAACTTATGTAGAGCAATTACATTTAACTCTATGGTCAAGTAATTGCATTCCGTGTAATCACTTTTATTATATGGTGATTATCGTCGTGTGTTTCCTGTACGTACGATAGTACGTATAGGACACAAAATACTTATTAAAGTGTATACGATAGTAATACCAACGATCGTATTAGCGTGCGAATAAAAGTTGGATTTAATCTGCACAATAACACAATAGTACTTCTTTCCGTGTCACCCCTTTAATCCTTAATAGTATAATGTTGATATATCATGTCCACGAGGGTGTAGAGTCAAATAGTTAAGAAACGTTAGGTTTCATCTGCAGTTAAAGTAGTTTAATTTCTTTCCGTGCAACTATTTTAGTTTGTGTATTAGGAGGTAGTTCTAGGATTGCGTAGGTGTGCCGCGCACCGCAGTCGCCGCCGCCGCGCCCCGCCTTACTTACTAAATACTTACTTAAGTGTATACGATAGTAATACCAACGATCGTATTAGCGTGCGAATAAAAGTTGGACTTAATGTACACAATAACACAATGGTACTTCTTTCCGTGTCACCACTTTAATCCTTAATAGATAGTATTATGTTTGATATATCATGTCCACGATGGTGTAGAGTCAAATAGTTTAGAAACGTTAGGTTTAATCTGCACAGAAAAGTAGTTAAATTTCTTTCCGTGCAACTTTTTTAGTTTGTGTATTAGGAGGTAGTTGTAGGTGTGGCGCGCTGACGGGCCCTTTCTCTCTCTGTTGCAGCCCCCGCGCCGCCGCAGTCGCCGCCGCCGCGCCCCGCCCGCCCGTACTACTCGTCGCAGCTGCGCCCGCCGCCTCTCCCGCTCCCGTTCCTGCCCGCGCCCCTGCGCTCCACCATGAACGGCGTCAACGGACTCAACGGCCACGGCGACCTCAACGGCGGCAGCGGCGAGCTCATCTCGCAGTCGCTGCCCAAGGGCTGCTGGACCATCGGCCTCATCAACTCCAAGTACCGCTACCTCACCGCCGAGACCTTCGGCTTCAAGATCAACGCCAACGGCGCCTCCCTCAAGAAGAAGCAGGTACGTCGCGCGGACGGAGATAGGACAGAAACTGGAGAAGTATCTGGGAAGAGAGCGAGTTTTGATAAATCCCTGTTAAACCTCTAGGCAAAAGCTTCTCCATTATCGTAGTAGAATTCTGAACGAGTTCCCTGTATATCATTGAAGTCAAAATCGATTCTTGAATTCGACACAACAGTTTCAATTTCTTCCTATATTTGGGTCTTGTGGAGGGAGCCTTGATTTAAACTAATACGTGATACTCCCAGAATCTAAACATGAGACTGATATTAGAATTTTTAAATATTATTTCATAACTCTAAGATTACTTATATCTGTGCCGTCGACAATGTGCAATCCTTTTTCAAGATGTCGTGGGCAGTGACCAACTTGCCCTTAGTATTTCGAAATTCTAGTAGCCCCTAATCTGTTCTTCGATTATTTTCCGACGTCTCTTTCGCTCATTGAGTATTAAAAGGAAAGTTTTTTGTTTGGTTGATTGCATCCGTTGAGAAATAAAATCCATGTAGTCAGTCTTTTTATGTAGAAATGTAATAGTCAAATGAACTTCGTAAAAACTCTTTCTAAAGCTTGTTTGGTCCAAAGAAAGATTTACGTAATTAAAACAGGAGAGCTGTTTGAAAATAAAATGTCAACGGTTTAAACTGTTCTTTTCAGACTTGTCTTCGTTTTCAACCATTATGCAGTTTCTCGGAGCAGTTGCTGCTTTCTACGAAACCTTTTCTTGCGGTGAATGAGCCAAAGATTGAGAATTGCTTTGGGCGATGATAAAGGGAAGAGAAAGACATTGTTAGCCGGATGAAAAAGAGGGTCCAAAATGAAACGAAGGGAATTCAAGGAACAAGCTCGGGGAGGGGGAGTGAAAATTGATGAGACAAGGATGGAAAAAAGGGAAAAGCATGAACTGTCTTTGTGTCCTTTCACATTTTATAACTTCACCAATCATTCACAAATAATGCTTCTACTTACTTACTTTAAATAATCGCTACGTTTCTCAAAAAATGGCGATATTTGGAATTGGGCTTAATTATTTGTTATATTTTCTTGAAAGCAATACAAATTCATCGTATGGGGCTCGGGGTTATTTATTTAATTGTAACGTAGAGGCAATTAAAATAAATCTCGAAACGCAAGGAATGAAAACACTGTTTGCCTCATTTTGCAGAGATGAGTATTACATAATACACATAGCAGTTAAGAGACCAATACGCGTGAGTTTGCGTGTTGCATTGGCGTCTTTGCATAAGAGAGGTTTCAAAACAATAGATGACATTTCATGTGGACTTGTTTGATTCTTACTAGTTCGGTAATATTGCATTGTTTCATGATTTCACTCGCCATTCGGTTAACAAAAATTTTGTTCCGTTTCAGTGTATGACTAGTAAAATTTCAAATGTACTGTTTTTTACTTAAGGTCGCTTTTCAACTTCTGAAGTTAAATAGCGACCACTGTAGGTTGGGGTAGTTACCGCATTGGGGGTAATAGGAATGATCACACACAAACATCCATACCCCGGGCGGGATTCGATCCCGCGTCCCTTCAGGCCACGGTGTAAAATATACAGGTGTGTCAACTAGCCGCCTTTTGGATAAAATTTTTGAAGCCAGTTTGAGGCTAGTTCCTCGCTTATCCGTACGGTGGCCACGATCGAGTTGGGCATTCATGATGGCTTCCACCAGAGGTTACCAAGCTATTATATGGATCACCATCTTGTCCCAAAAATGCCCAAGTCGTTCGCAGCGCTTACATAGCGAGAACTGTGAGAAATAGCCTCACATTAGCTTTAGTTTTAGACCGGGAGTGAACCCACGTATATCTCTTACAACGTGCTTCAGGCACGAGGCAGCTGAAGCCTTTCAGAGTTAGCGATCTCGGCTATCCACGCCGGCAAATGCCCTGTTTGACCTTTCGCGAATCAGAAACAATATATCAATCGCTGTTCTGCCCTCAGGTGTGGACCCTGGAGCCCAGCTCCGCGTCCGGCTCCGACTCGTGCATCTTCCTGCGCTCGCACCTGGGCAAGTACCTGGCCGTGGACTCGTTCGGCAACGTGACGTGCGAGAGCGAGGAGAAGGACCCGGGCTCCAAGTTCCAGATCTCCGTGGCGGACGACAACACGGGCCGCTGGGCCTTCCGCAACGTCACCCGCGGCTACTACCTCGGCGCCTCCGCCGACAAGCTCTGCTGCACCGCCAAGGTGCCCGGCGACGCCGAGTTCTGGCACGTGCACCTCGCCGCGCGCCCGCAGGTACGTCCGCCCAAAGAAGCAGCTCCCTCAAACCTACATAGAAAGTTTTTAAATACAGTCGACCCCGGTTATAGTGAACTTGTCATTGGTCCCATTTCACTTACGTTACAAATAAGCATAAGAAGATTCGGTTATAGTGAACCTCGGCTATAGTGAAAATAGTAGGAAGCAAGTCCTGAAAATTAATTGGATCTCGTATGTTACTAGGTGATTAAAAGGTCCTTCGGAGAGTGGGACGGTGTTCCAATAGTGCAAGAGGCATTGAAAGGTGTCTAGACTTCATTACGACACTTAGAAACAGGACAATGCAGAATCAGGTTCAGAGAGAACTGAACTCTGCAGAAGGATCTAGAGAAATTACCAATTAAATATGTACGAAGCAAACAATTGAAAATAATTAATTTTTAAGTACAAATAAAGATATTGCAATTTTCAGTTCGGCTGTTTATGAATTTTACTGTATCTCTGTATTAATAAAAATCAATCATTGTGGAGAAATTCCGTTTAATTTTCACATCGAATATAGAGTACCTCTGATACAATGAAGCAAACGTGTTACATCTCAGACGTTCACCATAACCAGAGTCGACTGTAGTCTGTTATTTGGTTAAATATTTTGTCTTAACTTATTCGTTTCTTTGTTATACCATATTTAAGCGGACACGTGCAATCTGCAGCACATATCCATCAATACACGAAGATTAACACTTTCACATTTCATGAAAATAATTTTGCGAAAGGCGTTTCCACTCAAAAAGAGAGGGGGGAAAACGCCGGGAAAATGTTCGTCAACTGTGAGAATTTGGTGAAACGATCAGATCCACAACGTTCACAGAAGATTTTACGGGAGCGTCTAAAAGTGTCCGACGTGCACCGCATCTCCCTTCCGGGCGTTTATTATACTTGCTCTTCGACACGTGTATTAAAGTAATTTTCACGCGTGTTGGTGGACTTTACCCAACTAAGCTATTTCAAAAACAAGCCTCTTTCACCTTCTACACAGCTGCCTTCCTCGCAGTGATGGTGCGTGCGTGCGTGCGTGCGTGCCACTCCAGTGCGTTGGCTGTTTCCTCAATAAACGGCTTGTTCAGAGCGGTCGAGCGCATTGCACACGGGAAGAATGCAACCAGAATCGGCGCCAAGAAAAAAAATTACTACGTGCAATTTTGTTGAGCTTTTTATGTACTTGGGATAGGATAGGAATGTATTAGAGGCCTGTTTTTTTTTTTCTTCAATGATCAAAATCTTTATGAAAATTCCTTCGATAGGATGCATACTAGAGATATCTAAAGAAATTAGTTCGAGAGAAACGGAGTGGATTAGAAACAAAAAGGAAGCGCTAGATTTTGTGCCCATGTTTAAATGAGTACGTATTTATGCACGACATTTGAATACAAGAACTTCTCCCACAGATTTTTTTTAACAAGCAAGTTTGTAGCATTTCACGAGACATTTTATACTCCATGATGTTACCGCGGCAGATTTTATTGTTTATGCTCCGTACAGAATAGTGTTTACAGGCCGCGTCGCATGCGGTCGCTTGCCTTCATAATTTTCGGCCGCTTCAAGAGTGACCTCGGCGGGGCAAAATCGTCTTCCGCAGGGCTAAAAGGCGGACGGTACGTCGGTCATAAACAACCCGGATTCATGCATTCGCTTGTGTTCCACGCTCAGGACCTCAAACGTATCTCGAAGGCCTTGCTGTGTGGGTCATGTCAGGGAATCATGAAATTACTGCAGGGTAGTTTTCATGATGCAGAAATCCTGTGAGAAACGGACGCAGTGATAAATCCATTTTACAAAATGTGGAACTAAGCCGATCTGGCATGACTTGATCTGATCCAGAAATAGCGAGTGTTAAATCTCTGAAAAAGAAAGTATTATCTTCAGGAAAATCTACATGTTGTCGGTTTCAAACAAGTTTTGTTTCGTGACGTATTCTTTAACAGCTGAAGATATAGAAAAACATAAGATTATATGTAATACGAGAGGGTGTATTAGAAAATCCACCCGGTTAGACAAATTTGTTTTTACTCTTTTGTGAGGTGTTTTTGCTATTTAAGCAATCTCCAATTCAGACATGTTTCGCTATGCTCGTTTCACAGTACTTTCGACCATGGAATAAGGGATGAGCCTAACGTCACAAGCATCGTTTAAAAGAAATTCGAACCAAAATGTCACGACGTTTATTCTAAAATCTCATGGTATATCACAATAAGCTATTTCGAATTGTAGCTAGTGATGATGGTAGGTGAGAAAATGTGAATAAAAATCAACGGAATATTAGGATGGCGACAAGAAAAAAGTCGGAAGGCATGGGTTTTGTAGGATGTCCTGGCAGGCCGTCTGCCTTGCCGCTGCACCCGTCTGCGTTGTGGGTCGCTTAGTCAATAAAGTTGCTGTTTGTTTTTCTGCTGAGACACGCGTGGTCATGAACCATCGCTACAGTCGTCGTTTTCTCTGGCCGAGATAGCATCTGGTAGAAAGTTCAAGATCAGAAGGAAGGAAACATCGGGGACGCTGCAGTCCTCGGAATATAAACATGCAACGAGAGAAAAAAACGTAAAAAGCAGTTTTAGGTGTGATGTCATTTAGAGGCTCACTGGACGTAAAGTAACGGTTGTAAGATGAAGGTAATAGTATTTGTGCATTGCAACCAGTGTCTGATCCAGAGCCTAGAGTTTTCTTTTGTTACCTTCTTTTGTTTGGAAAAATTGATTAAAATATTTATGTTAGAATTATGTAATTACTTAAAAAATATTATACAGAATTATAAAGACACTACAATAATAAAATACAATAACAAATGTTTGTTTATTAACAAAAATCGGATGACCTCCTCCAAAATTATCGGCTGGATCCGTCCCTGATTGGCACATTGCGAAATTCTCTTCAATATTGTAGAGTTCAATTAAGTTGAAGGGTTTGGCGTTAAATGAATAGATTAGTTTGGATTAGCTTTGGTTCCTAATCTCCTTGTTTATGGCATTTGATACTAAAAAACAGATATTGCATTTAACTGTTTCGTTGACGTAAAGTATAACATATCAAGATCTGGAATGTGGTCCTCTTTTAAATTATTTCAATGTGGTCGTAAATGAGGAAATTTGGGAATACTTGAAATGCCAAAAAAATGTCATGTGCGTGCAAAATCACATTCTCTGCCATGTGTTCACCTACTCGCTTGAATGCCAACCAATATAAAGCAATTACAAGCAGGTTGTAGTCTTCCTGGCGAAGGTAAACCATGAATTAGGCTATGCTCGTATCACAGAGCTAGTGACTGAAATAAGGAGGGGGGGGTGGCAAGTGTATCGTCTACCATTCCAATAGCATACTAGCAGGCCTGTCGTGTAGCATTTAAAAGTAATATAAACCGGAATCACTTTCCTAAGTTTTATTCTAAAATCGCGCATCCCACTAGTTATGCATTCCGATAGGCTATTTCCGCACGACGAACTGACTACTGGAAGTTGTCTTACCCGCCCTCTGGATCATAAAGCGCGGACGTCTCCCGTGTGTAGTCGGGAGTCCCTTCGACCGGGAGCATTAGCCCGGCAACGCGCCCCAGCGGAGACGTCCGTTAAGCTGGCAAAGCCATTTTCAAAAAACACATTTTCTCTATACCCAGAATTTTGTGCTATTTTTGTGCTTTCCAAATATCCAAAAATTAATTTTTTTGCTCCAACGGTTTTTCCAAAAATGGGTGGCTTTGCTGGCTTAATGTTAAGCTGGCAAAGCCAATTAGCCAAAACAAATTTTCTTTATACACAAAATATTGTGCTATTTTTGTGCTTTTCAAATATATAAACATTAATTTTTTTGCTCTTACCGTTTTTCGAAAATTTAGAAAAAACGAATTTTCGAAATGCCCGGCAGGCGCAACAACTACGCGTAAGAAAACTACTCGTAGAAAAAAAACTATCCATCACAATTAGATTTTCTTGACACAAAAATAACCACAAAACAATTCTCTATACAACAATGTTGTTTCGAAATATTCAACATTTAATATTCCCTATAAATAATAATAATTCTTTACACTACTGTCAAGAAACAACACAATTCAAGTCATACAATTCCTCATAAAAACTAAACTACTCAATATTTCGCAATGTCCTTTCCCAACAAACAGAACCAAACATTGTTCTAACAATGTACACACACGCTGATTTTTTTGCTCTCAACGTTTTTTGCAAAATTCAACAAAACCACTCACGAGTCACCCGCAACAACGCACTCTCGCAGGATAAGAAACTCACTCATCAAGGCAAAACTCTAATTCAAAATCAATTTATCCTCACATAACATCAACCACAATACAATACAATATACAACAATATTGTTTTTAACTTTTTTATTTTCGATACTATCGAAGAAAAAATTGTAAATCCTTTAACTGGGTACCCAAAAACACACCAATGGAGGCACATCAATCCTACTAAATACTAAAATACTCAACACATCGCATTGGCCTTCCCCAACAAACAAAATCAAACTTCATTCTAATAAACCACACTTACAATGATTTTTTGCTCTAACCGTTTTTTGAAAAATTGAACAAAATGACACGTATGTGGCGCAAGATAGGGCAACTCCGCCAAGAACAAAAACAATCTTCGAAGGAAATATATCATTCAAAAATAAAATGTCTTATCACAGAATTAACAACAATACAATGCACTATGCAAAAGTATTGATTTCAAACTTTTGACTTTCGATACCATCTATAAAAAAATCTAAATCATTACACTGAAAATAAAAAAAAAGACGCATGGAGGCAAACAAATCCTAATAAATACTAAACTACTCAACCAATTGCATTGTCCATTTCCAAGAATAACAATTAAATGTTGTTCTAATAAACTACACCAACAATGATTTTTTTGCTCTCATGAATTTTTTGAAAATTAAATTCAACTTCGTATGAGTGCACGGGACTGGCGCGACCTCCGGATAACAAAAGCGACGGAAGGAGGAACACATGTTCTAATAAATACTAAACTACTCAACAAATCGCATTGCCCTTTTCCACGAATAACAATGAAAAGTTGTTCTAATAAACTACACCAACAATGATTTTTTTGCTCTCATTGTTCTTTTGAAAAAAAAACTCAACTTCGTATGAGTGCACGGGAGTGGCGCGACCTCCGGATAACAAAAGCGACGGAAGGAGGAACACATGTTCTAATAAATACTAAACTACTCAACAAATCGCATTGTCCTTTTCCACGAATAACAATGAAAAGTTGTTCTAATAAACTACACCAACAATGATTTTTTTTGCTCTCATTGTTCTTTTGAAAAAAAAACTCAACTTCGTATGAGTGCACGGGAGTGGCGCGACCTCCGGATAACAAAAGCGACGGAAGGAGGAACACATGTCCTAATAAATACTAAACTACTCGACCAATTGCATTGTCCTTTTCCAAGAATAACAAAGAAATGTAGTTCTAATAAACTACACCAACAGTGATTTTTTTGCTCTCATTGTTCTTTTGAAAAAAAAACTCAACTTCGTATGAGTGCACGGGAGTGGCGCGACCTCCGGATAACAAATGCGACGGAAGGAGGAACACATGTCCTAATAAATACTAAACTACTCGACCAATTGCATTGTCCTTTTCCAAGAATAACAAAGAAATGTAGTTCTAATAAACTACATCAACAGTGATTTTTTTGCTCTCATTGTTCTTTTGAAAAAAAAACTCAACTTCGTATGAGTGCACGGGAGTGGCGCGACCTCCGGATAACAAAAGCGACGGAAGGAGGAACACATGTCCTAATAAATACTAAACTACTCGACCAATTGCATTGTCCTTTTCCAAGAATAACAAAGAAATGTAGTTCTAATAAACTACACCAACAGTGATTTTTTTGCTCTCATTGTTCTTTTGAAAAAAAAAACTCAACTTCGTATGAGTGCACGGGAGTGCCGCGACCTCCGGATAACAAAAGCGACGGAAGGAGGAACACATGTCCTAATAATACTAAACAACTCGACCAATTGCATTGTCCTTTTCCAAGAATATCAACGAAATGATGTTCTAATCAACTACACCAACAATGATTTTTTTGCTCTCATCGTTCTTTTGAAAATAAAACTCAACTTCGTATGAGTGCACGGGAGTGGCGCGACCTCCGGATAACAAAAGCGACGGAAGGAGGAACGCATGTCCTAATAAATACGAAACTACTCGACAAATCGCATTGTCCTTTTCCACGAATAACAATGAAAAGTTGTTCTAATAAACTACACCAACAATGATTTTTTTGCTCTCATTGTTCTTTTGAAAAAAAACTCAACTTCGTATGAGTGCACGGGAGTGCCGCGACCTCCGGATAACAAAAGCGACGGAAGGAGGAACACATGTTCTAATAAATACTAAACTACTCAACAAATCGCATTGTCCTTTTCCACGAATAACAATGAAAAGTTGTTCTAATAAACTACACCAACAATGATTTTTTTGCTCTCATGGATTTTTTGAAAATTAAATTCAACTTCGTATGAGTGCACGGGAGTGGCGCGACCTCCGGATAACAAAAGCGACGGAAGGAGGAACGCATGTCCTAATAAATACGAAACTACTCAACAAATCGCATTGTCCTTTTCCACGAATAACAATGAAAAGTTGTTCTAATAAACTACACCAACAGTGATTTTTTTGCTCTGATCGTTCTTTTGAAAAAAAAAAACTCAACTTTGTATGAGTGCACGGGAGTGGCGCGACCTCCGGATAACAAAAGCGACGGAAGGAGGAACGCATGTCCTAATAAATACGAAACTACTCGACAAATCGCATTTTCCTTTTCCACGAATAACAATGAAAAGTTGTTCTAATAAACTACACCAACAATGCTTTTTTTGCTCTCATTGTTCTTTTGAAAATTAAACTCAAATTCGTATGAGTGCACGGGAGTGGCGCGACCTCCGGATAACAAAAGCGACGGAAGGAGGAACGCATGTCCTAATAAATACGAAACTACTCGACCAATTGCATTGTCCTTTTCCAAGAATAACAAAGAAATGTAGTTCTAATAAACTACACCAACAGTGATTTTTTCTCTCATTGTTCTTTTGAAAAAAAAACTCAACTTCGTATGAGTGCACGGGAGTGGCGCGACCTCCGGATAACAAAAGCGACGGAAGGAGGAACACATGTTCTAATAAATACTAAACTAGTCAACAAATCGCATTGTCCTTTTCTACGAATAACAATGAAAAGTTGTTCTAATAAACTACACCAACAATGATTGTTTTGCTCTCATCGTTCTTTTGAAAATAAAACTCAACCTCCTATGTGTGCAACAGAGTGGCGGGACCTCGGGATAACAAAAACGACGGAAGGAGGCACACATGTCCTAATAAATACTAAACTACTCGACAAATCGCATTGTCCTTTTCCAAGAATAACAATGAAATTTTGTTCTAATAAACTACACCAACAATGATTTTTTTGCTGTCATGGAGTTTTGGAAAATAAACTCAACCTCGTATATGTGCACGGGAGTGGCGGGACCTCGGGATAACAAAAGCGACGAAAGGAGGAACACATGTCCTAATAAATACTAAACTGCTCAACCAATTGCATTGTCCATTTTCAAGAATAACAAGTAAATGTTGTTCTAATAAACTACACCAACAATGATTTTTTTGCTCACATCGTTCTTTTGAAAATTAAACTTAATCTCGTATTTGTGCACCGGAATGGCGCGCACCTCGTTATAACAAAGAAGACGGAAGGAGGCACACATGTCCTAATAAATACTAAACTGCTTGTCAAATTGCATTGTCGTTTTCCAAGAATAATAATGGAATATTGTTTTAATAAATTACACCAACAATGAATTATTTGCTCTTACCATTTTTTTGAAAATTAAACATAACTATGACACTATTCGAAGCAAAAGTATCCTTCAAAATTTAAATATCTTTACACAGCATAACAACAATGATTCTCTTCATTTTTTCCTTCTAATTTTCATTCTTTACTCCACTCTCTCTGCGTGCAAAACGGATTTTTCCGCATTTGATTTTTAAAATGCCTATATACTTAGAATGTTTCAAAATTTTAAAAAAATATTTCCGACTTGTAAAAAGATGTGCACAATACTTTATGAAAAATAATTCCAAAGTTGTGTTTCGAAAAAATATTTTCAATATTTTTGAAGTAGGTTTTGAGGTTATTGGATTTATATAAAACTATGAAAAGTGTAATTTTTTAGGATTTTTTAAAGTGGTTTGCGAAAGTAAAAATATAAAAATCAATTCCAAAAATGAAAAACATATTTTATTTTCTTTAATTTTATTTTAAATTCGTAAGAAGTCTTTTTCGTACACCGTGGGGAAACCTAAATCGTAGAGGTTTAGGGTCTTGAACAGAATCAATGTTTAAAAATGGACAGTTTGATCGCAGCTGAAAATAATGTGTAAGTAAATTAGCTTGGATGATCTTCGAGACTGGACATAGACGTATGTAAACTGTATATATACTGACACTTAAAAAATTTACTCAATTTCGCGAGTTGTTAGCGATATTTTTCGACGAGCCATTTTTACTTCAAAAAGCACACGACTTAATCACAATCAGAAACTCTTAGCAGAATACGATTGCAATCTCCCGTGAGAAACGTGGGCCGAGGAGAGTTTGTTATGACCGTGGTGTGTGACGCGAGATAGTATACAGTGAATTGCTACTTATAAGTACAAGACCCTAAGATATGCTTTGATTGGCTGGAGAGATATTTATATGGAACCACGTCATTTTTTTATGCCAATAGAATAAAATATTAGGAAATTGCAAATAATACAATACAATACATAACTAAATATAAAAGCAATATATTTATTGCACTGATATATACTTGATTTTACCCTATTGTTATCTGCTACTGTAGAAAAATATCTTTCTGGCACAAATTTTTATTACATACGAAGTTAAAATAAGATATTACGGAAGAAATTTTGAGGAAGTTATATGTATATGCCATACTTAACACAAATTCCGTTATAAACTACATACAGAAATCATGTCTTCTGTTCTTACTGTGTTATGTGATATTATTTAGTTGTTAGAGCGGCGTCTCCCGACGAAGATTTTCTGGGGTTCAATGGTCTCCTATGTTTCTGGAACTGCGGCGCACTGTAAAGCATGAAATGTCACAGTGGACCACGTTCCGTCTTCGCGCGTGAAGACAGTCCTCCATCAACACATCCCTGCCGGATGACGTAGGCCGGAGCTCCAAACGTGAGAATCGCCGCGCAGCTGCTTTTCACCCGTCAGCAAGCGATAGATAAGAGCTGTCGCGCGCCTCTGGAGGTCAAGCGAAAAAGACCCCATTGGTATGGCAGGGTTGAAATGCTCTGGAAAAACTTTTCCCCGTTAGTATTTAAACGGTTAATGAAACCATTATTTCAACCAGCATGAACTGCAATTAGTCTGATACACTTACATTTTCCGTTACGCCAATTGTATCATTATGGTGCCAGCACTTTTTGAATACAAAGTTGTTGTCAATCCACCTCTCGTCAATACACTATTTGACGGCCTTCTTTCCCTAACATCCTCATTTGGATGAGATCTCTTGTTCTCCAATCTACAATATGCTCTCTCGACCAAAACTTTTCGTTTGAATACACCTCCATCTGTATTCCATATGTTCCATTCACATCCAAAGTGACTTTTCTCCCCAAGGAAAATTTATCTTTTCTTTAATTATAGACTGCATTTTCGTTAACGTGCGCACTTGCTTTTCACGGACGTAAAAATCACAGAGCATTTCTAATTACGCATAAAATCGTGACAGCACTTATTTCATTCGGTGTAACATTTTCTTTACGAATTGTTTTAATGCTAGTTACTCCAACACCAATGTATGCCGCTGCTCTTTCTATGCCTTTTGTCGTAGTAACCAGTAGATGAATCACCTGCCTCAATTACACTCGCTATGAACTCCTGACCTTCACTGTGAATTGTCGAATTTCATTTCGAATTCGGTTTCGATTTTAAAGAATATTTTTGCTCGGACTAGTGCTCCTGTCATTCGGTGGGGCGCGTAATTCCGGTTCACACATACGTGGTTAGGCCAATTTTCCAAAAAACGGTGGGAGCAAAAAAATCATTGTTGGTGTAGTTTCTTAGAATAGCATTTTGTTTTTAGTGTAGGAAAAGGACAACGCAATTTGTGGGGTACTTCGGTATTCATTAGGATTTATGTGCTTCCATCCGTGGGTATTTGGATTCACAGTGTAATAAAATAGAATTTTTTTATGGATAGTATCGGAAGACAAAACACGGAAGTCTTGAAAACAATACTGTTGCGTAGTGCATTGTATTGTTGTTGATGCTTTTGAAAGCACATAAATTTTTAAAAATAATTTCATATGGAATAGTGTCTTTGTTATTTGCCATTCCGGTGCACACATGGGAGGTCGAGTTTAATTTTCCAAACACCGGTGAGAGCAAAAAAATCATTGTTGGTGTTCTTTATTAGAAAATTATTTCCTTCTTACTGTAGCAAAAAGGAAAAGCAATTTGTGGAGTAGTTTGGTATGTATTAGGATTTATGTGCTTCCATCGATGGATTTTTGTAATCTCAGTGTAGCGAATTAGATTGTTATGCATATAGCATAGTATCGAAAGTCAAACAATTGAAAACAATACTGTTACGTAGTGCAATGTATGATGTTAATGCTTTGTAAAGACATCTGAATTTTGAAGTATATTTTGGGTTGGAATAGTGTCTTCGTAATTTGGCACGGTGTGCCATTAAGGAGCACATATGCTTGGTTGAGTTTAATTTTACAAAACACGGTGAGAGCGAAAAAATTATTGTTGGTGTAGATTATGAGAACAATATTTAGTTGTTATTCTTGGAAAAGGAAAATGCGATTTGTCAAGTAGTTTAGTATTTATTAGGACATGTGTTCCTCCTTCCATCGCTTTTGTTATCCGGAGGTCCCGCCACTCCCGTGCACTCATACGAAGTTGAGTTTAATTTTCAAAAGAACAATGAGAGCAAAAAAATCATTCTTGGCGTAGTTTATTAGAACAACATTTCATTGTTATTCTTGGAAAAGGACAATGCAATTGGTCGAGTAGTTTAGTATTTATTAGGACATGTGTTCCTCCTTAGGTCGCTTTTGTTATCCGGAGGTCGCGCCACTCCCGTGCACTCATACGAAGTTGAGTTTTTTTTTCAAAAGAACAATGAGAGCAAAAAAATCATTGTTGGTGTAGTATATTAGAACAACTTTTCATTGTTATTCGTGGAAAAGGACAATGCGATTTGTTGAGTAGTTTCGTATTTATTAGGACATGCGTTCCTCCTTCCGTCGCTTTTGTTATCCGGAGGTCGCGCCACTCCCGTGCACTCATACGAAGTTGAGTTTTATTTTCAAAAGAACAATGAGAGCAAAAAAATCATTGTTGGTGTAGTTTATTAGAACAACTTTTCATTGTTATTCGTGGAAAAGGACAATGCGATTTGTCGAGTAGTTTCGTATTTATTAGGACATGCGTTCCTCCTTCCGTCGCTTTTGTTATCCGGAGGTCGCGCCACTCCCGTGCACTCATACGAAGTTGAGTTTTATTTTCAAAAGAACAATGAGAGCAAAAAAATCATTGTTGGTGTAGTTTATTAGAACAACTTTTCATTGTTATTCGTGGAAAGGGACAATGCGATTTGTTGAGTAGTTTCGTATTTATTAGGACATGCGTTCCTCCTTCCGTCGCTTTTGTTATCCGGAGGTCAAGCCACTCCCGTGCACTCATACGAAGTTGAGTTTTTTTTCAAAAGAACAATGAGAGCAAAAAAAGCATTGTTGGTGTAGTTTATTAGAACAACTTTTCATTGTTATTCGTGGAAAAGGAAAATGCGATTTGTCGAGTAGTTTCGTATTTATTAGGACATGCGTTCCTCCTTCCGTCGCTTTTGTTATCCGGAGGTCGCGCCACTCCCGTGCACTCATACAAAGTTGAGTTTTTTTTTCAAAAGAACGATCAGAGCAAAAAATCACTGTTGGTGTAGTTTATTAGAACAACTTTTCATTGTTATTCGTGGAAAAGGACAATGCGATTTGTTGAGTAGTTTCGTATTTATTAGGACATGCGTTCCTCCTTCCGTCGCTATTGTTATCCGGAGGTCGCGCCACTCCCGTGCACTCATACGAAGTTGAGTTTTTTTTTCAAAAGAACAATGAGAGAAAAAAATCATTGTTGGTGTAGTTTATTAGAACAACTTTTCATTGTTATTCTTGGAAAAGGACAATGCAATTGGTCGAGTAGTTTAGTATTTATTAGGACATGTGTTCCTCCTTAGGTCGCTTTTGATATCCGGAGGTCGCGGCACTCCCGTGCACTCATACGAAGTTGAGTTTAATTTTCAAAAGAACAATGAGAGCAAAAAAATCATTGTTGGTGTAGTTTATTAGAACAACTTTTCATTGTTATTCGTGGAAAAGGACAATGCGATTTGTCGAGTAGTTTCGTATTTATTAGGACATGCGTTCCTCCTTCCGTCGCTTTTGTTATCCGGAGGTCGCGCCACTCCCGTGCACTCATACGAAGTTGAGTTTTTTTTTCAAAAGAACAATGAGAGCAAAAAAATCATTGTTGGTGTAGTTTATTAGAACAACTTTTGATTGTTATTCGTGGAAAAGGACAATGCGATTTTTTGAGTAGTATAGTATTTATTAGAACATGTGTTCCTCCTTCCGTCGCTTTTGTTATCCGGAGGTCGCGCCACTCCCGTGCACTCATACGAAGTTGAGTTTTATTTTCAAAAGAACAATGAGAGCAAAAAAAGCATTGTTGGTGTAGTTTATTAGAACAACTTTTCATTGTTATTCGTGGAAAAGGAAAATGCGATTTGTCGAGTAGTTTCGTATTTATTAGGACATGCGTTCCTCCTTCCGTCGCTTTTGTTATCCGGAGGTCGCGCCACTCCCGTGCACTCATACAAAGTTGAGTTTTTTTTTTCAAAAGAACGATCAGAGCAAAAATATCACTGTTGGTGTAGTTTATTAGAACAACTTTTCATTGTTATTCGTGGAAAAGGACAATGCGATTTGTTGAGTAGTTTCGTATTTATTAGGACATGCGTTCCTCCTTCCGTCGCTTTTGTTATCCGGAGGTCGCGCCACTCCCGTGCACTCATACGAAGTTGAATTTAATTTTCAAAAAATCCATGAGAGCAAAAAAATCATTGTTGGTGTAGTTTATTAGAACAACTTTTCATTGTTATTCGTGGAAAAGGACAATGCGATTTGTTGAGTAGTTTAGTATTTATTAGAACATGTGTTCCTCCTTCCGTCGCTTTTGTTATCCGGAGGTCGCGCCACTCCCGTGCACTCATACGAAGTTGAGTTTTTTTTTCAAAAGAACAATGAGAGCAAAAAAATCATTGTTGGTGTAGTTTATTAGAACAACTTTTCATTGTTATTCGTGGAAAAGGACAATGCGATTTGTCGAGTAGTTTCGTATTTATTAGGACATGCGTTCCTCCTTCCGTCGCTTTTGTTATCCGGAGGTCGCGCCACTCCCGTGCACTCATACGAAGTTGAGTTTTATTTTCAAAAGAACGATGAGAGCAAAAAAATCATTGTTGGTGTAGTTGATTAGAACAACATTTCGTTGATATTCTTGGAAAAGGACAATGCAATTGGTCGAGTTGTTTAGTATTTATTAGGACATGTGTTCCTCCTTCCGTCGCTTTTGTTATCCGGAGGTCGCGCCACTCCCGTGCACTCATACGAAGTTGAGTTTTTTTTTTCAAAAGAACAATGAGAGCAAAAAATCACTGTTGGTGTAGTTTATTAGAACTGCATTTCTTTGTTATTCTTGGAAAAGGACAATGCAATTGGTCGAGTAGTTTAGTATTTATTAGGACATGTGTTCCTCCTTCCGTCGCTTTTGTTATCCGGAGGTCGCGCCACTCCCGTGCACTCATACGAAGTTGAGTTTTTTTTTCAAAAGAACAATGAGAGCAAAAAAATCACTGTTGATGTAGTTTATTAGAACTACATTTCTTTGTTATTCTTGGAAAAGGACAATGCAATTGGTCGAGTAGTTTAGTATTTATTAGGACATGTGTTCCTCCTTCCGTCGCATTTGTTATCCGGAGGTCGCGCCACTCCCGTGCACTCATACGAAGTTGAGTTTTTTTTTCAAAAGAACAATGAGAGCAAAAAAATCACTGTTGGTGTAGTTTATTAGAACTACATTTCTTTGTTATTCTTGGAAAAGGACAATGCAATTGGTCGAGTAGTTTAGTATTTATTAGGACATGTGTTCCTCCTTCCGTCGCTTTTGTTATCCGGAGGTCGCGCCACTCCCGTGCACTCATACGAAGTTGAGTTTTTTTTTCAAAAGAACAATGAGAGCAAAAAAATCATTGTTGGTGTAGTTTATTAGAACAACTTTTCATTGTTATTCGTGGAAAAGGGCAATGCGATTTGTTGAGTAGTTTAGTATTTATTAGAACATGTGTTCCTCCTTCCGTCGCTTTTGTTATCCGGAGGTCGCGCCACTCCCGTGCACTCATACGAAGTTGAATTTAATTTTCAAAAAATTCATGAGAGCAAAAAAATCATTGTTGGTGTAGTTTATTAGAACAACATTTAATTGTTATTCTTGGAAATGGACAATGCAATTGGTTGAGTAGTTTAGTATTTATTAGGATTTGTTTGCCTCCATGCGTCTTTTTTTTTTATTTTCAGTGTAATGATTTAGATTTTTTTATAGATGGTATCGAAAGTCAAAAGTTTGAAATCAATACTTTTGCATAGTGCATTGTATTGTTGTTAATTCTGTGATAAGACATTTTATTTTTGAATGATATATTTCCTTCGAAGATTGTTTTTGTTCTTGGCGGAGTTGCCCTATCTTGCGCCACATACGTGTCATTTTGTTCAATTTTTCAAAAAACGGTTAGAGCAAAAAAATCATTGTAAGTGTGGTTTATTAGAATGAAGTTTGATTTTGTTTGTTGGGGAAGGCCAATGCGATGTGTTGAGTATTTTAGTATTTAGTAGGATTGATGTGCCTCCATTGGTGTGTTTTTGGGTACCCAGTTAAAGGATTTACAATTTTTTCTTCGATAGTATCGAAAATAAAAAAGTTAAAAACAATATTGTTGTATATTGTATTGTATTGTGGTTGATGTTATGTGAGGATAAATTGATTTTGAATTAGAGTTTTGCCTTGATGAGTGAGTTTCTTATCCTGCGAGAGTGCGTTGTTGCGGGTGACTCGTGAGTGGTTTTGTTGAATTTTGCAAAAAACGTTGAGAGCAAAAAAATCAGCGTGTGTGTACATTGTTAGAACAATGTTTGGTTCTGTTTGTTGGGAAAGGACATTGCGAAATATTGAGTAGTTTAGTTTTTATGAGGAATTGTATGACTTGAATTGTGTTGTTTCTTGACAGTAGTGTAAAGAATTATTATTATTTATAGGGAATATTAAATGTTGAATATTTCGAAACAACATTGTTGTATAGAGAATTGTTTTGTGGTTATTTTTGTGTCAAGAAAATCTAATTGTGATGGATAGTTTTTTTTCTACGAGTAGTTTTCTTACGCGTAGTTGTTGCGCCTGCCGGGCATTTCGAAAATTCGTTTTTTCTAAATTTTCGAAAAACGGTAAGAGCAAAAAAATTAATGTTTATATATTTGAAAAGCACAAAAATAGCACAATATTTTGTGTATAAAGAAAATTTGTTTTGGCTAATTGGCTTTGCCAGCTTAACATTAAGCCAGCAAAGCCACCCATTTTGGAAAAACCGTTGGAGCAAAAAAATTAATTTTTGGATATTTGGAAAGCACAAAAATAGCACAAAATTCTGGGTATAGAGAAAATGTGTTTTTTGAAAATGGCTTTGCCAGCTTAACGGACGTCCAGCGGAGGCTGCTTGAACACGGCTCTTACGCGCCCATTAGCACAAGTGGACCTCCGCTACGTCCCCGGCCCAGCTCCGGGCTCCCCTCGTCTTGAGGCGACACGTGACGCGTCGCGCCGCCCGATGACGACGCCCGGCGCA
>JAHLJT010009564.1:0-20865 GCA_031308135.1 Acheta domesticus | reverse complement strand
TAACCGAGTAGAGTGCGCACAGGTCGCGACTCTGCCCCCACTACCGATTTCACCCCTCCACCACCGATTTCACCATTCACTGGCGGTATTTTCAAATTATTGAAACTATTACTGCCACAAGATCTTTCTACGGCATTTATATTTAGGGAGCACATGGTGGGCTGTTGCCCTAAGCGTGAGCACGCGGGACCTTCCGCCTACACTCTACCAATTAACCCTTTGAGGACCACAAGGGTTCCGCTTGATGAAAATTTATAATATTCAAATTAACAACTTTAGACGCCTTACAATATCGTTTAGGATGGTTTTTGACGTCATTGCTTTTACAGTTTGTAAAATATGGTTTGGGACATATGTGTCCCTATGGACCATAAAGGATGCTTTTCAGGAAGAGAGAGAAAAATAGTTAAATTTTAATGAAAACTATTTGGTTTATTTTTAGTGGAAATATTTAAATAAAGATACATTAAAAAATATGATCATAAGTGAAATTCAGAAAACATCAATTTAATGAAATACTTCAAACATTTTTGAATGGAATTCCAAAACTTCACTCTGAATGAAAGTCCAGTAAGCAGTTACGATTTTGTGTGAAACACAAATAAACCCTGCAAATGTTATTTGTTCTATTTTCTTTCTTTTTTCTTGCACATTGTGCACATCGTCTTCTTTCTTCAATTTTTTCAATCTGATGTTCTGGGGCAGGAGATGGGGTGGATTTTCTTTTCAGGGAGACTGTTTGTGGTGTTGATCTTGCTCTGTTTGTATATTCGCCTATTAGACCTTTGGCTACGTGCTGACGGAATGTCATCGAGCTCATTTTTTTGTTTCACCATTTTCAGATTACAGTTGTAGAAAATTTCTACAACTTTAATAGTTGGGATATCCTTTTCTATTGCATGCTTAGTATTGGAACTTTTTTGTTTTGAATTGTCCGCATTTGAAGTCCCGTCGTGACACGACAATCAAGTGCACTTACTTTTGGATGATCTGGTGCATCGGCATCCTCAATAATGATTTCATCTTCAATTTGTGCATCATCCACATCCTCTTCCAGAAAAAGTTTGTCATTATCCAAAATCAAATTATCTTCATCACCATTTTCTTCTGCCAATAAAAACTGCAATATTTCATTCTCATTTATTTGAAAAAGTTTGCACTTTCTGTTTTCCATGTCCGCGATGGCTGTATCTAAGTAATTACTCACGTAAGAACTCGCTTGCAACTACCAGAACTAAAAATCACAGTCAGTCAGTCGAATCTATGTATATCTGGTTTTGTTTGATCAAGATACGGTCGATGGAAAAACCTATACAATCTCGTTCACATTATTGTATCTGTCTCATTCTCAGTTATCCCTACGGTCCATAGGGACATATTTGTCCCTTCTCACAAAAGCGCTTATTTTATTAACATTTTCCCAAATTTTTCTCCAAATCCGATATATTTGTCATCTATGATATATATGAAACGGTAAAAAGAATTTCAGACAGATAAAAATTAATATTTCGTTTAAACATTTAATTGGTAAATGTGGGGAATGTGATACGAACAAACAGCAATAAAAAAAATTACCAAAAAAACGAATAAGAATAAGAACTGGTTTTGTAACTCAATATTATTAAAATATATGGTGTAAAGATTAGCATGCAAAAAACTAGAAGATGTTTGAACATTTACGAAGCCTATAATTAAGAAAATAAAATAAGGGACATATATGTCCCCTGGTCGTCAAAGGGTTAACTGCATCCCAACAATGACGTGATCCTGTGACCATAATTATTATAATCATGCGAGCACTTCTCTTATCCATTCATTGCAACGCTTTTTAAAAACAATATTATTTATCATATAGTGGTGAAGTGTCCTGCGTTGCTCAAGCATTTATTAATCAGGGACTGAATATAAATTATCGTAATCTATGTTAAATTAATTTATTAAATAGGGACTGAATATAAATTATCGTAATCTATATTAAATTAACATAATTTCCGTTTTACTTCTCACCAACAGGGACATCAATAATTGAAAAATATATTAACCCTTCGTTGCACGATTTTTTCTTTTAAGGTCAAACTTTTTTGGGGAATAATTTGGATTGTGGAGATATTGGGAAAAATAGATACAAAATTCTAATTTACATGTGTCGTAAAATTGAATTTATATATATATATATATATATATATATATATATATATATATATATATATATATGCAAAGATGCGCTTTAAGTTATACATTTTGCCTTTGCATGCAGCAATATTGTGGAATAGTGAATATGACACGTATAACAAAATGCTTGAAGAAAAGTTTATAATAATAACCCATAGTAATTTTATTCGTTATCATATTATATTTTATCTATTCAATCATTATTATACATATAATATAATTATATGTATATAATTATATATATATAATTATATGTATGTATATATATACATACATATAATTTATTTGATTTTTACTATTTTTCATGATTACATGTTTTACATCATGAAAATTAGTAAAAATCAAATAAATTCGAACACAATACGTAATCTCCAAAAACACTCCTGATGTCGCGGCACGATATATAATACAACTTCTCGAGCTTTATACTTGGCACAAAAGCTTTGTACTCCTTATAACATTTACTTATCATCTGGCAAAACGTACATTGTTGGCAACAAGGAAGCGGCCAGGTTTCCAGATTTCGGTGGAAGAGATAAGACAAGAATAGAATGATCTCACGAAAGTTATCTTCTCGAAAGGTTGGCCAAGAGCAACAAGCTCATTGAGTGTTCTCCGTACAACACCGCGACCACTGGAGGCTCAATGCAAATTTACGTGCACCTTTGCAGATATGCAAAGTCCAAAAATCCCTCTTTAAAATTACAACTATGAAGAGAAACTAGATTCCAAATAATTCAATTCGTACAAAAAACTTCACTTTTAAACCACAAAAATCCCCATTCAATTAAAGTAATTAACAACCACAAAAAAATCAAAGTAGGGCGACAAGCACTCCCGGAGTGAACAACTACCGCAGTACAGTTTGCGAATGCTTACGGACGACATACAAGCGAGGTTTCTCCAAGGAGTTTAAGTCGAACGGAGTATACGCTATATTAATTTTCGACCAGAGAAGTAAGTTCACATTGTCTTGTGGAAGAAAATGCTCGTATGCCGATTGTGACAACAGTTATCGAAAACATCCAGGAATAAGTTTTCATAAATTTCCAACAACGAATCCAGCTCTGTGTGAAAAATGGATTCTTCATTCTGGTAAGTACTTATCATTCCTAAGAAGAAAATATTTATTTCGCTTACTAATATTTAAAAAAACGACTCAGTTTATAATGAGACGCCGAATTATTTATTATTTAAATTAAGGCTAACTTTTAGCGCTAAATTGAAGGTTTGGCACGCCGTGGACGAATCGCTTTTACTAGTGACTGTCTAATATATATATATAATATATATATATATATATATATATATATATATATTTGAGCTATTTTCACTTTCTCGCTACTGCTTACGCAGTATAAAGAAAGTATTGTAATGCTGCGGGGGAGAAAAACGGGGAATTTTCGGCAGAAACTCTTGTTGTCGGGCCTGGTAATGAAAAAGTGGATAAATTTTGTCCCTATAAATAGTAAATTAATTTCTCTAACATGTTGTGTAATCAGAATTCATGTATGGGTCCTTGAGACAGTAAAATCGATTGACGGCAAAACTGTCGTCACGTCCGTCCGTCTGTCTGTGAACAACGTAAGCAAGATTTTCATCAACGTTGATGTCCCCAATCGATCTGGCTGTTGTCGTGGCCCCTTGCATTTGAAACTTATATGTTAATTGTTAAACTTATATGTTATTTTTCCTTTGTTACACCTCAATATTTTTGACATTTAAATTATTGTATTACCAGATTAGCAGGCACATTGTGGCCCCATCATCCGGTATAAACTGTAATACATAAAAATTACACATAAAATAACAAAAAGGTAGTAAAATATTAGATATATAAATTTAAAATAATAATATTAATAATAAATATTTTTTGATCAAATAATTGAAGTTGAATGTTATAATGCAGGGAGCAAAATCACCGTTCATAAATACGAATGAAACTCCAACTCACAACACATATCCACAATAAAATATGGATATTTTTATTGTAATGTATTATATTATATATTTCAATTTTGAGGGTATTTTACCTAAAGCCCCTGGAATTATTTTTTTAATTTCTAAAATATGCCGTCAAATGTTTTGGTCAAGGTCTAATGGAGAAGATCTTAATTTTCTTTAAAAATCCCAAATTTTCGAAAATTGCAAAATCAATATTTTTAGGCGTCTTCCTACAACTACAGTTAAGAAGAAAATTTATTTTCTTATTGAAACGTGTTCATCGGAAACATATCTTCAAATGAGGTAACGTTCAATCTTTCGAAAACATGAGTATTTTTTGTGTAATTTTGCGTGAAACATAGGCAATTTTGAAATTTCAAGCAATTATCTTCTCAGAAATGGCTCCAATTTTTTCTTTCATTTTCTTCAATTTTTTAAAATGTAGAACTAACAAATGCATTTCTTTTATTAACCCTACGTTAGGCGCGCATGAGTCTGGTAGACCCATTGCATTTTAAGAACTCAATATCTCGCTGAGCTCTAGGTGTAAGATTATGAGTTCTGGTGACATCCAATGTTGAACGATTCTGCATCCGCTGGTGAGGTTACCCCAAGATAAGCCGGATGACGATAGGTCACGTAGCTCGTCTTTCTGACCGCGCGCGACGCGTGGGATTGCCAGCCCCACGCGCCAAAAGGCGTCACTTACTGTTCGCAGAATTTCTCGGTGCCGTTGCGTTGCATTCCTCTCACGCCAAATCTTTCGGGCTTGATTCTTGTGTTCGTGTGTGAACGGAATATTCTCTCTGCACGACGTATATAGTTCTCAATATGAGTGAATATGGTGATCTCAAAAATGCTGATAACTCCATGGTTTGTTACTCAAAGAAATTCAAAGATCCACAATTAATAGTCTTCCAGGAGAAATTCAACAAATGCGAACTAAATCCAGAAAACAAAAAATGAAAATACGATCCTATGGAACCACACAGTACAAAAAGAAAAATGTGTCAGTCTGCTACAAGGAAAAAAATTGTCGCCCAAAATATGCTTGTATAAAATGTTATAATTGACTGGTAATTGTGGATTTTCTTTGTCTCCCGGCCGGTTTACATCTAGCATACTGTCAATATTGATCCGAAGCCGGCGGTCGGGAAAATTTTACGTGCTGCCAAAAGTACTTTTTATGTAAAAATTCAATATTTTGTCACAAAAATTCAATCTTATTTTTTCGATGATCAGGAAACCCAGTTTCATATATAATACCGTGGATTTGTTAATTCAATTTCTTTTCAAAACGTATATATCTTTTACCCAGGGTCAACAGCGAGGCTAACAAAACAATTACTGAAAGGTAAAAAGGTAAACTTAAATTCATAGAGGTCAACCCTCTATGAATATATCAGGAAATGACGGAAAGAATATGGTCACTCTAAAGACAGTCGTACCAAAGGCACACATTTTTCGAAGTGGTGATCTCCAAACTTCTTATTATTTCAGGTCGCATCAACGACTAGGTCATTAGCGACCATTATTGGATTTTACGTTATGGTATGAGGATGAAACGATATGGTGATGATAGGGGGTGAATTGACTAACACATACAGCCATGCCCGAGGTGGGACTCGAACTCGCGACTCCTCGGTACGAGATCACTACGGCACTACTTCCTTAGCAATCTCGGGCACGGCGCCGACTCCAAACATTGTTATATCTATTGTAGTAACTTAAAGGGCCTGCCTCCAGTATTTTCACCTTAGCTGATATAACGACCCTTCTCGGGGGGGGGGGCGAGTGGCGAGGCGTTCCCACGGGGTGGGAGGGCCGAGCGCCCCGGAGAGGGGAGCCCGCATGTGGTTGACATTTGGCAGGCTGCGTTCCGGGGTCAGTCGAAGGGGCGGTTTCCTGGAATGTCATTTTTTTTGGAAGCGAGCGGAGGGGGAGAGCTGGTAGAAGTGAGGAGTATCGAGGAGGGTAGTCTTAGAAAAGAAATGTAACAGGAAGGTTGCGACGTTTGGACGCTTCCTCTCCGATTAGGGAAATTTATACTTAATAAATTAATTAGTAAAATAATCTGTGGTTGCTTCATGAAGAGCAGGAGAAACCCTAACAGGAGAGAAAGAAAACTGGTGGCAGCGATGGGGATGTCGGAAGAAAACCGTTAATTGAAGATTGAAGTATTGCCAGTGTGTGCAACGTATGGGAACTGTATTATGTGTGTGTAAGATACGCACTAGTACGCAACGCCGCAACTTTATGTGAAACGTATGTACGTGAATCACGGGAAATGTTTCGTGAGAATTTGTGAAAAGTTTGAACTGGAAATCGGTGACAGGATAACCAATCCTATGAACTGTCGTGAGCGAACTGTTTAAGCGGGATGTCCAGGTATCCATCACGTGGTGTTGTGTGACCGGAGCAGTGACGAGTTCTGTTACGGAGATATCAAGCGAAGGCTTGTAGAGTGGCAGAATCTGTCGGAGGCGGACCGGGAAGCGACCGGAGAACGTGAAATGATGGTTATCGAGCTGTGGACCCTTAAATGCTTCGCAGTTGCCGTGTGACGGGAGCAGTGGCTAAATTCTGCAGCGGAAATATCAAGCAGATGTCTTGCGGAGTTGCAGAATCTACCGGAGGCTGCCTGGAGGTGACTAGAAATACCGAAACGACTGTGAACGAGCTGTGAACTCTTACGGACTTGCAGTGCCTTGTGACGGGAGCAGTGGCGAATTTCTGTGACGGAGACATCAAGCAGAGGGCTTGGGGAGTTGCGGAATCTGCCGGAAGCTACCTGGAGGTTACTGGAGAACGAGATCGACGGTGAACGAAACTCTGTGAACTTGACTGTTGGAACAAGAATATTTACTAAAGTATTTGTTGTGTGACGCCAGAATTTAGCTGTATCTGGTGATAAAGTGCTGATAAATCAGGTGAGCTTACTTCCCTTGTTTGCATGCAAATTGTGTGTAGCTTACTATTCAGCTGGTTATTGCTATTGTATTGCATTGTTACTTGTGAAACAAAATGTCGGGATTATCGAAAGATGTTTTGTTAGAGCTCGCGGAAGCACTAGGAATTGAGTCGCCTCTGAATATGACCTTAAGACGTCTTGAAATTGCAATTAAGAGTCATTCGGATTTCGATGAGGAATGGTTTCAAGGGAGTCTAGAGAGAATAGAATTAGCTAGAGTAGCAAAAGAAAAAGAAAGGGAAAAAGAGTTAGAATTAGCTAAATTAGAAAAAGAAAGGGAAAAAGAGTTAGAATTAGCTAAATTAGAAAAAGAAAGGGAAAAAGAGTTAGAATTAGCTAAATTAGAAAAAGAAAGGGGAAAAGAGTTAGAATTAGCTAAATTAGAAAAAGAAAGGGAAAAAGAGTTAGAATTAGCTAAATTAGAAAAGAAAGGGAAAAAGAGTTAGAATTAGCTAGGATTGAGGTTGAAGTGAGAATCAGAGAAGTTGAAACGGCTTCTAGAGATAGGTCGGTTGCAGATGACAGTCATGTTACTGGACAGAATAATAGATTTCACGAAGTAGGCAATCCTTGTTAAAACAAATGGGTAAATTTCAACCGGATGTGGAAGAAATTTATCTTTTCATCCAAAGATTTGAGCAGAATGCGAGAGCTGATAACCTTGATATAGGAAGATGGGCTCATTTCGTAACGTGTTTGATGCCTCCTTCCGTGGCTGAATATGTTACTCGCGAAAATATGGATGTAGTTGCATCGTACGAACAGATTAAAGAGTGGCTAATTAATAAGTATCAAGTGACGCCGGAAAATTACGCCAACAATTTTTCGAAATCAAGAAAACCCCGAACCAAACTTGGAAGGATATTTCTTATGAGCTCTACACGAAATTATCAGGTTGGGTTAAGGGTATGCAGGTAGAGACATTAGATGAATTGTTATCATTACTCGTGTCGGACAGAATGAAACGGTTAGTTCCATACCAGGTAAGAGAGCAGCTTTGATGCAGTGGCCCAAATTTAAAAACCATAAAGAGTTTGCTGATATTTTGCAACAATTTGATGATGCCAGGTCAGATAGTGGGTTCAAAACTAGCGATCAGCTCATAACGGAAAATAGAACAAAAAGAGGGCAAGCGAGTAATATTAACAAATGGTCGAAGGGCGGAACAAATAATTCTGAAAAGGGTAAATTTGAAATAAAAGAAAATAGAGGTTCTCGGGAAATAAAATCATCGCCTACACAGATTAATAAAATTGTTCCTCTTCCTGCTGATGCCGAGAAAAGAAGGGCATTTACCTGTTATTATTGTGGATCAGTAGGGCATATTAAAAGGCACTGTCCTAAATACAAAAGTGAAGTAGATTCTGGAAAATATGAAAGGGTTCAGGAAGTAGAGGTGCAACCTGTCTTAGAAGTGAACAAGGTAGGACTAGAAATTCAAAATCCAGGACTAGGGAAAAGAAATTGTCAATTTGATATGAAGGATAGGTACAGCAACAACTTAATTAACGGTTATTCTATTAAGGTTCTCCGCGATAGTGGGGCTAGTATTGACGTGATTTCCAGGAAGTATGTAGATAGAAGTCACTTCACGTGGGAGTCTGTTTGGGTTAAAAACCCTCTAGCAGAGGAACCGGTTTTCTTACCTGTGGCAGAAGTTGAAATTGTCGGATCATTTGGAAAAATTTTCGGCAGAGCTGTAGTGGTTCCTGATAGCCATGAAGTTAATAAATATTTGCTTGGGAATGAAACAGCTAGGAAAATCAATGAATTAAATGACAAAAGACTTATTGAAGGAAATGTTTTCACTTCTGAAAATAAAGATGAAATTGAACATGTAGTGAATGAGGTTAAAACGAGGGCGGCTAGATTAAAAGAGGAGAGAGAAAAAGAGCGAGAGCAAGAATTGTTAATTGTGGAGCAGCATGAAAGAGAGCTGGATTCTCAGGAACAGGAAGACAGTGATAGGGAATTCGGGAATTCTGAAAATGAATCAGATGAGGTAGGAGAACAACCATTGCATTGTAAAATAGCATGTTTTACTAAGAGAAATTCATTGAAGCTCAGGAAGGAGATATTAGACTGAAAGAACAAATAGATAAAATACACAACGGGGAACGTGATGATAGATTTATAATCAGGCAAGGTGTTCTGTTATATAAGGCACCTAACAATGATTCGGAAGGGTTAATAGTTGTGCCAGAGAGCTTGCGAAATGATCTATTGTCTTTTATTCATGATCATGCAGGTGGCGCATTTGGGAATTTATAAGACACGGAAAGCTTTGGAAAAGTATTTCTATTGGCCCAATTTCAAAAATGATGTAACGAAATTTGTGCGATCTTGTGATCGATGTCAACGAGTGGGTTATGGGACAGACAAGGGAAAAGCACCGCTAGTTCTCGTTCCCACTGTAACGGATGTTTTCGAGAAGGTGTGCATAGACACTGTAGGGACCGTTTCCAGTCACTACAAATGATAATAGATATATTCTGACTCTGATTTGCGAAATGTCTAAGTATCCAGAGGCTGTTCCATTAAAAGACATACAGTCAGAAACTATTGTACACGCTTTATTAGAAATATTCTCCAGAATCGGATTTCCGAAAGTGGTGCAATCGGATCAAGGCAGGTCATTTGTTAGCAATTTAACAAGTGAGTTTTTGGAAGAAATGGGAATTCGAGTACTGCATAGTTCAGTTTATCACCCCCAAACAAATTCAGTAGAGCGCTGGCATAGAAGCTTAAAGAAGGTGTTACGAACCGTGTGTCACGAACAACAAGAGAGTTGGGATCGCTTCTTACCGGGTGTCCTACTAGCATTTCGAACAGCTGTTCATGAAACTACGGGATTTTCTCCATCCGAACTAGTTTACGGTCGGGAAATTCGAACTCCTCTGACATTATTGAAGGAACAATGGCTAGGACAGAAAATGACAGATTCATCAGAAACACCTGTAACTGAATATGTATTTAACATAATAAATCGGTTGCGTAGATGCAGAGATCTGGCGATCGAAAATACCGAGAAAGCTAAAATTAAAGGTAAGCGGTATTATGACAAAAACGTCAGAGTCCGAAATTACAAACCGGGAGATAAGGTACTTATTCTGTCAGTATTGGGAGGAAGTAAATTAGGAGTAAAATGGAAGGGGCCAGGTGAAATTATAGAACAAATCTCACCAACCAATTATTGGGTTAAATTCCATGACACTAATAAACAACAAGTGTATCATCATAATTTGTTAAAACCTTACTACGAAAGAATAGAAGGTGTGAACAATGTAGATTTATTAAGCAGTATTGATGAAGAGGTGAGTGATGATGAAATCCTTGAAATAGAAGAGAAGGTGAATCCGGAGTGGATTAAAGAAAGCAAGTTAGAGGAAAGGGTAAATAGTGAGCAGGTTGCCCAAATAGTGTCATTACTAGCAGAGTTTAAAAATGTATTTTCTACAAAACCCGGGAAAACTGATGAAGTGATTCATGACATCCAACTAACTGAGGAACCCTCCTTTAAAACGAAATGCTATCGTTTCTCTCCTAGGCAAAGAGAAATAGTACAGAAGGAGATTAAAAAGATGTTAGAATTGGGAGTTATCAAAGAGGGGGTTTCAGATGTGTTATCTCCCATGATTTTGGTTGAGGCGCCAAATAGAGAACCTAGACTCTGTGTAGATTACCGGCAGCTGAATTCTATTACGAAACCATGCATGGAGCCGATGCCTCATATTGAGGACAGGATCAACGAAGTCGCTAGTGCCAAATTTATTACTCTATTTGATCTTTCAAAGGGCTATTGGCAGATTGGCATGTCTCCGAACGCACAAAGGTATGCTGATTTTGTGACGCCAAATGGAACTTACCTTCCTTTAAGAATGCCATTCGGGTTGCGAATGCACCTTATGAATTTTGCAGACTTATGCGGCATGTGTTTGAAGGTCTTATGTGTGTCGTTACCTATTTAGATGATATTGCGGTAATATCACCCACCTGGGAAGCTCATTTAAGAGATATTCGCCAAGTGTTGGAGCGGGTAGATCGGTTTGGTCTTACGATCAAACCAATCAAATGCAAAATTGCGCAGGACCGGGTCTGTTATTTGGGACATATGGTAGGACGGGGATGTCTTAGTCCGGTTCAGTCAAAGGTTAAGGCTATTTCTGAATATCCTACACCTAGAAATAAAACTGAAATTAGAAGATTTTGTGGACTGATATCTTATTACGCGCGATACATTCCCAACATGGCGGTCATAGCAGCTCCGCTGACTGATTTGACAAAGGGAAAACCTAGAAAGGGAATCATAACTTGGAATGAGAGTTGTCAGAAAGCATTTGATCAATTAAAGAATATTTTAGTATCTGCTCCAGTATTAGAAGTTCCCAGAGCCGATTCCGAATTTATCATGCATACAGATGCTTCGGACTCAGGTGTCGGTGTCGTGTTGAACCAATTAAACAGTGCTAATGAAGAACATCCAGTTATCTATCTTAGTAGGAAATTTAGAGGAGCGGAATCTCATTATTCTGTGATTGAAAAAGAATGTTATGCTCTAGTCTGGGGAATCAAAAAGTTAAGGTACTATTTAGATAATTGCAAACCATTCACCATTGTTACTGACAATAATCCTCTTAGCTATCTTCATTCCAAATCACCTACAAATTCGCGAATCATGAGATGGATATTGTTCCTTCAACAGTTCAATTTCAAAATAAAACATCGGAAAGGGAAGGACAATGTAAATACTGATGCTCTCAGCAGAATGTATCAGAAATCAGCTGATTAGTGGTGTACATACGTGTGCAAACAAGTATCCTGGAAGTGAGACTCTAGGTCACTAACGTACATTGAGATAATTCCTATACGGTTCATGAAAATGAAGCTTACGATTGAAAGTTGTGGATGTGTGTACTCAATGTAAATTAAGAATTCTTATATGTCA
Organism: Acheta domesticus; assembly: GCA_031308135.1. Lineage (NCBI taxonomy): Eukaryota > Metazoa > Arthropoda > Insecta > Orthoptera > Gryllidae > Acheta > Acheta domesticus. The sequence goes on along the minus strand of JAHLJT010009564.1, from coordinate 8,833 downwards.
TGAGTATTTCTATTTTTCAGTAATTCAAGTGTTCTGTGTAAATTAAGAATTCTTATGTTATGCATATTTCTATTTTTCAGTAATTCAAGTGTTCTGTGTAAATTAAGAATTATTATATGTTATGTGTATTTCTATTTTCATCAATTCAATGTTCTGTGTAAATTAAGTGTTCTTGTATGTTATGGGTAGTGTTCGTTACTTAATGTGCTTAGCGAACTGCCAGGCCCATCTTACGAACCGAGGAGGGGAGGGTTTTATAACGACCCTTCTCGGGGGGGGGGGGCGAGTGGCGTGGCGTTCCCACGAGGTGGGAGGGCCGAGCGCCCCGGAGAGGGGAGCCCGCATGTGGTTGACATTTGGCAGGCTGCGTTCCGGGGTCAGTCGAAGGGGCGGTTTCCTGGAATGTCATTTTTTTGGAAGCGAGCGGAGGGGGAGAGCTGGTAGAAGTGAGGAGTGTCGAGGAGGGTAGTCTTAGAAAAGAAATGTAACAGGAAGGTTGCGACGTTTGGACGCTTCCTCTCCGATTAGGGAAATTTATACTTAATAAATTAATTAGTAAAATAATCTGTGGTTGCTTCATGAAGAGCAGGAGAAACCCTAACAGCTGAATTCTCACAATTAATTAAAATGAATAAATGCGTATTAATGAAAAATGCTGCAAATATTTCAAAATAATTCCATTATTCGAATAATAATTATCAACAAGAGGAAATAAATACAAGTAGAATCAGTACAAATAAGGGAACTGTATAAAAGAGGTTTACCATTCTAAGAAATCATTTTTTCTCAGAAGTGTGATATGTGACACAATGTGCCGAAGCATAGAGCAAAGACATCCTTAGTCTATGGCCGAAGTAACGAGAGAGCGTCGCTTGCAACCTAGGCAACTTCCTGGGCACAGGACGCACGGGCTGGTTCAAATGACCACGATTCAGTTTATTATTTATTCACAGGTTATTGTGTATAAAATACATTTTCCTGCATCCAGCGCTTTTTAAAATACATCAACCACTCATTATGTTAAAAATTTATAAAGTCGACATCTGTGTAAGGAACTATTGTGTTGTTCTTTTTCCACTTATCTATACCGGGTGTCCGGGGAGGAAACGTCCAAACTTCGAAAATAAGCTCGTTAGACAATTCTAAGCATATTTTGTCTAATAAACTACGTGGATATTCGGAATGGTTGGGCCGAAATGAGCACTCAAAATGTGGTTTGAAAAAATGAATTCCAGGCAAAAATGTGTATTACGGAAGCATAGAAACACTCCAGAAATATGTAAATTGTTTATTATTTACAAAAGAAATGAATATATTAGCTCAGACAGAAAAATTAAGTGAGAAATAAGAGAGCAGTCGAATTGTGTAAATTGGTTGCATTTTTATTTCTTGCTTAATTCTTCTTTCTGAACAAATATATTCATTTTTTGTAAATAATAAACAATTTACATATTTCTGGAGTGTTTCTATGCTTCCGTAATACACATTTTTGCCTGGAATTCATTTTTTCAAACCACATTTTGAGTGCTCATTTCGGCCCAACCATTCCGAATATCCACGTAGTTTATTAGACAAAATATGCTTAGAATTGTCTCAAGAGCTTATTTTCGAAATTTCAACGTTTCCTCCCCGGACACACTGTATATTTTCATTATTTCTCTTGTAATTTTTTCTTTTTAAAATTTGGATCATTTCTTTATTCCATGTATGTTTTGGTCTCACACAAATAATTTTTCTATTTTTGCACCCTAGCAAGTTGGCACCCTGAACTCTAAAACCCCCTCTGTTCCTCATACAAATCAAAGAAATTCAAATAATATTGCAAAGAGTAAGGTTGTACTTGCTCGATCGGTATTACGCACTACTTAACTTTGCTTTGCTTTCTGAAGAGTAAAAACCTTTTCTATTATGTTTGTGACTATCAAGGAAAGCAAAAAGTTAACTCTCAAGGAGGAGTGAATAATTTGTTCAAAGTTGTTTTTAATGAATTGTTCCGAGAACATCTCTCTATAATGCTGAATAAACTTTTATTGAAAATTAGTTTCCAACATCAATTGTATTGTTATTTTTGTTTGATATTCTCCAAGTACATTAGAAGTTACATTTGTACATTAAAAAAATTAACATTTTTCATTAACAACTTTCCTTCTTAATTGAAAGCATAAACAAATGGATAGAGAAAGGGTGGGTTTTAACATGCGAGAGTTCTCGCACGGGTACGCTTGTAATATTTAAAAAGTTAATATTTCAACAGACCAATTACATACTCATTTTGATTTTTCCCATAGTCCAGTATCTTGTATGGAAACTAGTGGTGCTACAACAGCACATACTCCCTCGGATTTTCATGATTTACTCCCTCATGATTATTGATATTTTGAACAGTGTTTCTGATATCTGGAAATATTCAATTTGTCGTTCCCCGTATTATTACGGCAGATCCATATTATAAGGGCAGGGCGTCCTCGATTTCTTCACGTAAAGGGACAGTCAAAATGAATAGCTGATTTGCCTTTGCAAATAGTTTTAATTACCGTGGAGGAACTTTCTTATCAAGTCTTGCCAAAAATGCACATTTTAGTAGGTATCCCAGAATTTCAAAAAACCTGCACACAATACACTTCTCCCCACAGCAGGTCACACACAGTTTTTAACTGTATTTGATGTTCAATAAATAAATGTAGTTAATTGATTTGGTCTGCAACAATAATACATTTTTGCACCGACATCAATTAGTGTCACAAACAGCATTTTTCTGTGTGTGTGTATGTGGGAGGGAGGAGGTATATTGTGCAGCAGACTAGATGTTTCCATACAAAAACTGTTCCTGTAAGCTGAATTTTAATTTTTTTATTGGTTAATTTATATAAGAGTTTTCAAGTGTCATATTGAATGTCTTTCGTTTCTATAGAAAATGAGTAAGTACTGATTTTATGATGAATGGCATCTCTAGCCGATTTCCTATTCTGAAGGGGGTAAGTTCTATGAGAGACCCCTCCCCTATTTCCGTTATTTAACCACCTTTGGTCCACACCTTTACATCTTAGGAACAACTCTTTGTCTTTGAAAGGCAGGCCAAAGACGCTGCCAGTGCGGCTTGTCCTGAACGGCGATCACGCTGCAAACCCATTCACAGCTTCGTAGAGGCAAATGGTGAGGTTTCCGTTCCAGTCGGCGGGGCGAGCACGGTAATCTGGGTCTGCGGGGCCAGGCAGACTTGTGTCTCGGGAGAGCAAAGTGCGGAGCCACGAATGTCCACGAAGACACCCGAGCGGAGTCGAGCGAGGCGAGCTTTCCGTCTAATATGCATAATTTCTGCAGAAGAGTGAAAATCATTGCTCGCAATTGTTGGCACCTTTTGTGTGTTCTTCTTCCAACATACTCAAAATTCCAGTTACAGATAAGCAAACAATACTTTTTCATTTAGAAGCAGTTGCAAGTTTGCAGTTTCAAGCAGTTGCTTGAAATATAGAGAGAAAAGACGTAGCCATTCTGAAATACTGTATTGCAATGATAGGTGTCCCCTCCGATATTTCGGATCACGAAAATTAATTTGAAATAGTTTAGTAATTTATAATTATTTTCTTAGAATACCAATTCAAATGGACAACACAAACCTTCATTATTTCATTTCGTACAAAATTTGTTCGTATCAATGAAGGTTAGATATTATAATTATATGAAAACTTACTAGCTACGTGAAACAACAAGACTGTAATGCGTCATCTTGCATTCTAATTGCTATAAATCTAAAACTTCTGAAAGTTGCAGCATATACATTTAATTTATGACTTTCCAACAATGCGAAAGATGATTCTTGTATATCTCAAACAGATAAGTCTCCAATCACAGGCATTGTTGACGCTTTTCTTAGCATCCGATTTATCGAATCACATGCACTAATGGGTTAAGGCAAAAATACTACCATTATTATATTAATCTACAATCTCTTAACAATTTCCTACATTATTACTTTAATTGATTGAAAATTGTGAAAGTTGGAACTTTTTAGATATGGGAGAATGTAAGAAAAATTAATTACCGGGAAAGTGAAAAAGAAAATTTAAGATAGTGCATTTACAGTTTATTAATAAAATTTTTCTTTAAAATTGCCCAGAAGCATACATTGCATCTTCATCTTTTTTCTTTACTTCTTTTATTGACTTGACAAACCTTTCCTTCTTTTATTGACTTGGCTTTTTAAGCACTTTTAAAGTCTAGTTGCAACGCCATTTCACTTTTGTGGAGACGACGTTTGTCTCTCATAATATCTTTATTTTCTTAGGAGATGTCACTTTGATTCCTGAAGCATGCTCTTTCACTGGCCTCACATCCCATATTGAACTGGGACACTGCTGATGTCAGCAATTTCAATCTTTTTTCTGGAAAGAAATGTTTCTTTTGGGCACTTGCTCCAAACAAAATTATGCAAATATTCATTTGCATTCTGTGTTTTCCCATATACGCATTCCAGTAATTCATTTTTTGCAAGTTTTCTTGTTGCTTTTGCCATGTTTTGAAATTTCATTCCCTTGAGCTCGATTGTAGAAGCACCATGAATTTTCTTCTTTAGGGCATTTAAAATGCTATGGCTTCAAGTCTGTTGGCATTGCATGGTATAATGTGGCAAGTATTGCAGACTTCATCTTCTGCACATCTGGAATATTCTTCAGGATGGCATTGTGATAATTTGCTAAGACAAATAACTATGTCATCCTTTAAATTCGCTTGTTTTTACCAAGTGTAACACCCTTCACTTTCTATTCTTGTATTATTTTTGTAAGTCTGTTTTAAATCTTTACATCACATGTTTTATACATTCTTCTTTTCTAATAATAAAGTTGTCTCCATAGATGTTTAGTTTCAGATGGTGATTGAAAGTCTTTGCATCACCATCTGACAGTATTGTTGTATATCTAAAATGATGAGCTACATCCATTGCTTTTGAAGATCCATTAAAATTACTAACACACTCTCCACTTAAATCTCTTTCCATTTTTTATATTCACAGCTTTTTTCTCATAATTTGCTCTTGTTCTTTTCATAAGTGCCACAGTATTTTGACAAAACATGAAAATCAGCCACACGACCAGTCAAGATATCGATAACAATTCCCATTACATAACGACATGTAGTGCCTCGTTTATGCCATGTTCCATCATACAATACTAAAATATTTATAACTTCATCACTGACTGAATCTAGAACATCTATGTAAGCTTTATGTATGGCTACATATGAAAGTCTCAAAATTTCCTCTTATTTTTGTATTATTTTTAATAACAGAGAGAACATGAGAATTGTAAATTGAAACATTCATTCATGGTAAACCAATTACCATTGAAACTGCTCTATTGCTGAATGTCCCCTACCTATTTGCAAAGAAGCAACACAATTTTTCTATTTACTTCATGTGGTGGCCTACTACACGATGATGTTAGGGTAGAAGATGGCTATTTGAAATTTTATTTAACAATTGTTCACAATTATTACGCTTGTTCACTAACTGAAGAGCAAATTAATGTCATTGTTTTACTTCAATGCATACATTTGAGGATCCACAGACAACACTCACACGCATCCTTTCAGTAAATGTTCCTAAACACACTTGTGAAGTAACATGCAAGTGCAATTCTCTTCTTCGAATATTTCACTGTTCAGCAGGAAAAACATCAGTGAACTTGGAAAGAATGTTCGCACTGGCTGATGGCTTGACCGGTGAGATTTTGGCTTAAAATGAACAATGCTTGACATCTGATACTAAAAAAGTTTCTGCTTCCTCAGCACTGGCATTTGTGACTGCAATCTCCTGCCGTTTCTTCTTTACAAAAGCTGCATTTTTATTACCACTGCACTCCTTTGCACCAAAATAATTCTAACCTGAACTAGCCGACGGAAAATAAATTGAGAATATTAAATACTTATTAAAAACCACCTACCAAATAACTAAGTTATAGAAAAGTTAAAATAAAGAAACTAATGTGACTAATAGTTTGGAATTATTCGTTTAAAACGAAAGTTCGTAACTAATCTTGTTAATGGCGTTAACGACCACTTAACATTAGAAACATTAAATTTCTGACAGATTTCGAATTGAAGATTTGCGCCTTGAAAGTCCGTTCGGCTCGCGCATGGGCTCGCTCGACTCCGCTCGGGTGTCTTCGTGTACGTTCGTGGCTCCACATTTTGCTCTCCCGAGAAACAAGTGACCAGGCAGGCCAGCTGGAGCGACGGCAGCCCGAGCCCAGTGCCTGCCGTCGCCATGGAAACAACTCCCCTCCACCATGTTCCCCCCCCCCGCGTGATATTTCCTAGAAAGCCCTTACCACCAACAATAAGCCAGACAGCCCTTCACACTTCCCGACGTTGGCGCATCCTAGCGGTCGACGGGGAACTATTCAAAGGATGTAACTAAAAACACGCCAGGTGAGCCCTCTATATACATCTTTACTCTATGGTAGAACAGTGAGCAGAGACGGACAGAAAGGTACGAGAACCGGAGGTGTGAGATACGAGAAAGTGTAGAGAAGTACTGTCGAGAGATTGTACGGGGTGATAGTGTACTCAGAACTTGTATTAGTGATGATTGCGTAAAGCGAAGTATTCAGAAACTGAAAAAGGAAGGTGGAGGTAGTGCTGATGTTTCACAGCTGGCTGCGAGAGTAAAACTTCAAATCAACCTCGGTGTTAACGGCGCGAGTAAGATTTTCCGACCATTGGACTGTGGACGGAGATGAGCAGAAGATGCGAGTAACCAGGGAGGGCGAGCCAAGTTCCAGGGGCGGCCGGTGTTGCTAGGGGAGGTTCGGGCCTTGGCCCTGCGGTCAAAAGCAGCGCACCAGGTTGCGAACGTTTTTGCGCCGATACCAGTTCGTCGCCGGAGCCACGTTGCGGCCACGAGAATCTGATGCCGCTCTGCGAGGTGACGTCACGGCGAAGACAGCAGCAACTCTACGCTTTCACGATAAGTACTGCAATGAAAATTGATTTTGTAGATGCGTTGCCTCAATCATTTAATATGGAAGTAAATGAATTGTTGAAAAGTCAAGACTTTGATGAAAATCTTGAGAATTTCAATAAGTGTGGTGAGTAAAATAATTGAGTAATATGTGGTGTTTGTAGTGATTTTCCTCATTTGTGAACGTTGTTTCGTGTGAGGGGATTTATGCTTAAGTGGGGAAAGAATTGAAGAACGGAACTTCATTACATTCATATGGGCGTAACTTGAATGAAGACCCTGGGATTATAGATGGAACAATGCGGGTTTAAATAAAGCCATACAGTTCGGAGACTCAAAGTTCATCATCAGGCCGCACAAAAGATTTTTTTATTAAATTGTTTCCTGTAATTCATGGTGGTGGGAGGTTGTAGTGATTAAAGTATTTGATAATTAATGTGTCGGCCTATTTTGGAAGGACCATCGTGCGACATTGTGTAGAATCTTTGTATTAATGTGAAACGGTTGATTTTCTGGTATCAAGGAAAGTTGGTTCCATGATCATTAGTCATGACTTTGTAATTTTTCACATTCCTTGTTGGGTATGACTTCATTCTAAGTTATTGGGCTTCACTTTCTTTTTGGATAAGTGAGAGGAAAGTTTTATAGGGGATTACTAATTGAATTGTTGCAACAAATCCAGTGTTGATTTGAGAGTTTGGTGTAATGCTTTGTGAATGATTTGTAAATTCAATTATCTGCATGCAGTATGAATTGAAATAAAAGACAGTGCCATGGGCACAATGTTTTATATTATTCTCATGCAAGTTGAGGTATTAATAAGCAGTGATGGATTAAAATCAATATAATTTCAGGAAATAAAAAAATGTTTTCATGTGCCCTTCCTTCTGATGTGACTTTTGTTGAATTTCAAGTTAATTTTGGTCACAAAGAATATTGATATGAGTTCAATTTATGTCAATTCTAAAAATGATTAATGGTAATTCTGTATTTTTGGTATAGAGTGAAGTTGTGCAAAATAATTTATTTGTAATTTCAGTGAATTGTGTGTAGGAAGTTACATATGAATGTTAGTGCAGTATTGTTGAAGGAGAGTTCCATTCAATATTTGTAGGCAGAATGTGCTCATATTCCGTTATGCAAAATGCATGTACTCTTCCTTCTGATGTAACTTTTTGGGCATGTCTCATCTCACAAGAGATTTTTTTGTATTCAATTTGTTGAATTTCAAGTTAATTTTGGTCACAATTATATTGATGTTAGTGGTTTCAAAGAAAAAGAAATTAATTATAGATTTGATGAATGGTACCATTAGCATTTGCACAAATTGCTTACTTCACATTTCTTACTTAGCAGACTTTTTTGGTTGTATACTCAAAGGAAATATGTAGTTTCTTACAGTTGATTTTCCTTTGATGTTTTATTTTTCTAGAATATTGTTAAATTTTGCTGTTTTTTTGTTATGTGAGCGTCAATGGTATTGACATCCTGCAATTTTTTTCTCTGAACACGTCCAATTATATTGATGTTTGTGGGTTCAACTTTGTGTTTTTTTTCAAAATTTCAAAGAAAGCCACTTTCCCGCGGAAATTCCTTTGATGTTTTATATATATATATATATATATATATATATATATATATATATGTGACGAACGCATGTGTGAAAGTTCGTCACAGGTGCCCACACATCCTAATAACGCCGATAATAGAACGGGAAGAGAGCGCGGCGCGTTTTGAAATGGGCGCGCCCGCGGCCGAGAAGACTGTCGCCCGCAGCGTCCGCTGAACGACGCGACGAAAATGACGTACATCAGCCAGAGGAGGGGGAAGCGCCGCGTTACCCCTACCAACAGGGCACATAAAACGCGAGTCCGC
>JAHLJT010009563.1:0-20346 GCA_031308135.1 Acheta domesticus | reverse complement strand
ACAAAAAAACCGAGACTTCAAGAAAAGAGGGTAGACGTCAATGCTTCGAGAAATAAAATATTTAGAGTTTTTATTTAACAGGAGGAGACTCATCTTCTAGATTGAAAAAGTATCGAATCGCGGATTGGGAGAGGGGAGAGAAAAAGTGTGCGCGTGAGTGAAAGAGAGAGACACACACTCCGTTTACGGGAGACTTGTTACATTATTTCGCTGCGGGTCTGGATATTTTTGAAATGACGAAAAGTAACACAAACAATTAAGTAATTACGAGACGGACAAGAGCGCGCCTGCCATTTTATTTAGAATTGTGAAGAATTGGGGTAATGATTTGTACATTACATTAAAACGGGTTTTCCTCCTAAGGGTTTCCCCTCGCCGTATCGTAAGGTCTCTTTTCCTCGATTTAGATGCAGTGGAGTAACCCTCGGAAGTTATTACTAAGGCACAGATTTAATTTTTTAATCTATTTTGAAATTCATATCGTTGTAATGGATTTATTATCATTATAAACATTAACGACCATTAAAGTGTGGGAAATCCGCAAGCTCAGTAGTGAAGTGGGTGGCCAGTGCCGAAACATCTCCGCTTAAAAGCATTGAAAATTATACGCAATCTTTTAAAAACTATCATTCTTCCTGTAAACATTCCGATGCAATTAAGTAATCACCGAAGTCTTCTTTCTCTGCATCCACAATGCAATTCTGGAACGCAATACGTAAATGCCAAGAGTTATTCCATTAAGTATACGAAACATAGACGGTAGTAAATGTTGAGCATGTAAATGACCATTCAAATGAATTACGTTTTTGCATTCTTTATCACAAAGGTGAAATGAATGTTTGGCTATTGTAGTCTCCTTCATTACACACAATTAATTTGCTGGAACGCCAACATGTCTATAACTGTCAGTCAGACTCTGGGACAGACGTGCGACCACGCCCCCGGAATCCAATCGTTTTCGTAAAGTGCGCTATCAATACTATTGTTCTAGAATAAAATCAACAGCAATTATAGAAAGCATCTCAAACAAATTTCTCAAAGGGAATTAAAAGGCATGTAGCCTACTCGAGTAGGGGCGGGGGAAATTCAAGTTTTACTTACTACCGAGGCAACACACTTGACGTGAGTATTTGGCGAATTGCGTACCATTGGTCTAATTTCCTTGAACTCACGGAATTAATAAGTTCTTCGAAGATCTGACGGGGAAACGTCGTGGGCGACTACACCCATATACCTGTTCTCGTGAACATCTTTAGAGTTCTGTGGGTTGCCTAACTCACCCCTGCTGCTTTACTCTTCCCGTTGGCTTGGAAAAATTTTCAATTTTTTTTTTTTTTATTTCTTATTGTAAGGTATTCGTTATTTCTTTAAACAATATAATCAGTACCAGTCAGTTAAACGTAATTCCAATTATTTATTTTCATTTCTTGGAGTCGAGAAATATTTTGACAGGAGAATTCGCGTTGAAGTCTCTACTTTGAACAACCTTCCTCTGGGCTTCAAAGGGATGGATGTGAGTGTCCTCGTCTGTGTTACAGCGTCGTAGCTCCAGTGGATTTGTGAAGTGAACTCCCGCCGCAGGGCCCGCTGCTCTTCGAATCCATTCATGTGCTTTTACCTTCGTGATATCGTGTTCTTCGTAAACTCCTTACCTCCTAGTGAGTACTGATAGTTTCCCAGAATCTTTGATTTGGCCTTCTTACTAAGAAAGTGATTAGCTGGAATAGATTCATTTCTCAAAAATATAGCAAGAACTTGAAATTGAGTAATCGACCAAGTCTTTCCGTGTCCCTAAAAACCAAAAAAGTTTTCCAAATATTCAAACTATTAACTAGAATACCGAACTAGGAACAATTCGACAAAATTGTATATCAAATTTGGATTTTGAACTATTTCATTTTATAGTGTATTTTAAACACCATCAGTGTTATGTGGGAAACAAATGAGTAGCGAAAACAATAGCAGTGTTAAATCAAAGGGTAGATATAAATAGTGTCAGACAAAAAAATTTAATTAGCGCTATGCTTTACCAAGATTAGTTTTTTACATTACTTCACCGTATTACGTAGCGAGGAATACACGCTCCCTCACCTTTTTCGACGCGTATTAAAGGTGTTCACACAGTACTACATTCATCTCTGCAGATGTCACCGGGAACCGCCTTATGTTACAGAATACTCTCATTTCCAAAATTATAGCAAGAACTTTAATTTGAGTAATCGATCAAGTCTTCCGTGCCTAAAAAACCAAAAAAAATATGCAATATGCTTTAGATTCTCTTGTGCTGACGTGTTTGCTTGCCAATTGTTTATTACGGTGAAACGTCCTAATCGCAAGGACTCAATCGGGTTAACACATTCAGGTCGCAGCCTCTAGAATTACCTACGGGCACCGTTAGGTCGCCTTAAATTACGACGCCCGTAGATTCACACTGTATATATAGTTCTATCATCTCATTTTCCGTTCGCTGACCTATTCATGGAGGTTTCTACCTCAATAAAAAGTAACTAACTAGTGGTGCTACAACAGCACATACGTTTCCAGTATTATTGGAAGCAGCTACGTAAGAATTGAATATATTGCACTTTCTGCCCTACTAACATCTTGACTATTATTTGAAATCGTCCAATTCAACCAAGAAGCGATCAACCACGGTGTACCATTATAGGTGTGTTAACTAGCCGCCTTAGGGACACATTTTCTGAAGCCAGTTTTGAGGCTCCTCGCTTGTCGTATGATCCGGTTTGGGTCGCGGTGTAAGATATACATCTTAAGATGACACCTTAAACTGTAGCTGTTTCACATTACACGATTAATGACGACCATTGCCCCAATGAGACCTACAGATTGCAGCACTTATATGCGAGAACTGTGAGAACTAGCCTCACATAAGCTTCAGTTTTAGACTGGGAGTGAACACATCTGTATATCTTAGACAGTGCGAAACACTCACAGTTTCCATCGCAGTGTTGTCATAACTATGTGAATTCCACAACTGCAAAAAATGCAATACAAAACCTTTTGTAAACTTGTATTGGAAAAAAAAGTATGATACCAGAGTTCTATTAATACAAAACAATGACACCGTAATTCACAGAAATTCGTAATCAGCGGAACGTAATTCAATTGTTGCGTTCCCTGCATTGTCGATACTATCTTAAAAGAGCTAGCAATTTGTATTTCCAATATTGAAAAGAAATAATTTATTTAAAGATTAATGTGTAAATGTATAACAAAATGTCGAATGTAAAAACCACAAAGAAATAATTACACTATTGCAGATTCTAATTTTACGACGTATCCGGCTGTCTGAAGCGCAGTCATTTTGCAGCGGGCTATTTTGTTTCTCACGAAATTATAGAAAAACTAATCGTATTTTCAAAAAATTAAGCATGACCTTATTTGAAGATGTAGTTTTGACAAATATTGAGAAAACCAGCTGCCATCTACCACCGCCCAAAGTACTTTTATTGACATTTCCTCAGTTTTCTGGTTTTCTAATGATAGAGGGGAAATATTATTTTAGAATATTAAAGAACCCAAACATTGTCCTAAATGGCAATTTTTTTAAAATTGTAGCTATTTTTAAGAAAAAATTGTGTTTAAGCGCTACTGAAAATACGAAATTTGAAGCTCTTTTTCAGAGAAAATGTTTGAGTTTTCATAAAACTTCATTTGAAGTCATTTGAAGGCACTTACATTCACAAATATAATAAATTTTACAATTTGCTGGTAATGTGCATATTAGAGATTTGAGAAAATCTTTTCCAAAACAAGTCGAAAAAATTCCATGTTTGTAATTTTTGAAAAACACAAAAGAAATAGAGCATATGGCGTTTATGTCATCTCATAGAGTACTTTTAGTTCTATCCCTACCAAAAGTTTAAAGAAAAAAAGTTCTAGCCGTTTTTGAGAAAATCTTGTTTTGTAATTTTTTACAATTGCACATATTGCACGCAATATTGTGCAAAAACTACTAAAATCTTCAAAAAAAATGTACATGACCTTAACGAAAGAACTCACTTTAGGGAAGAAATTTTATTTTGAGGAAAAATCTCTATCTGCAATTTTATAGTTGGAGGAAGGCGCCGACAAAAATTCAAACTTTCACAATTTTGAATGAAATTGAGAGTTTTACCGGACATGAAATCTATGCCATTCTCTTAAATGACCTTCAGACTATCCAACAACAAAATTTAGTCAAAATTGTTGGCGCAATTTTTTTTGAAAATTTTGAAAATGTCCAAGGGGCTTTATGCAAAGTACCCTTCAAAATTAAAATATCGGTTTCAAATTCAAGGGGCCGCGAGATCATTCAGATCGATCGGGGAGTATCAAGTTTGGGAGAAACTCGACTGAAACGGTTGAGTCACTTGCGTTGTTCACAGACGGACGGACAGACGTTTTGCTTTCAATTGGTTTTATCGGTATCAAGGACCCACAAAATAGGGATTCTGGCTGCACCACGTGTTAGGAGTTTTTCCTAATTTAGCAACTGTATTTATCCACTTTTTCGTTACCAGGGCGCTGTAATAAGTTTCTCTATTCTATACGTACTTTACGTATAGTACGTATGATACGGGAAAGTAAAAATACCACTAGATTTCGTTTGCTGGTATTCAAGTGGTATTAAATAGTTTTAGAATACACGATGTGCATGCACTCTGCAGTGACATCTAAGGAGCGCTCTTCAAAATCATCACACCAAAGCCAATTATTGGAATAAAAAGTAAGTATTCGTCATTATTGCAATACACACTAATGAATATTTCTACGATATTTTAAAATTAACATAATTTGTAAGAATTTTAATTAAAATAAGCATGTTACAACCTTTTTGAAACTGAATTTTCTTATGTTATTTATATTGAAACATTTTTTTAAATTATCAATGTAAACTTAAAATTTGGAACATCATATAAAAGTACAAGATTGTTTCTTTAAAAGAAAAAAAATATTTTTCTACATTTATTGGTTTAAAAGATATGATCCTTCAAATATACCCCAAAACCTTATGACCTGTGTTGCAAAAAAATTGAACTGAGGCTACAACCTGAATGTGTTAACGCGGTGCATGTTCCAGTATCTCCAACTGCCATCTATAGAGAAGATCCTCAGTGTCAGCCGAAAGACGCCATGTCCGTGGTCATGAAGGATGATGTGAGTCCCTGTTAGAATGTGCATTCCTCTTCATCTGAGTCTTGGACGAAGATGGTTCTGCAACAAGTTGCAGTAGGAATCTGCAGTGACCGCCTGCCTGCGAGGTAAAGCATTACGCAGGATTTCTCAACGCATCTCATAGGCCATAATAAACATAGCTGTCACACTACCTTGTGCAAAACCAACGTTCTTTGGGCGCGGGGTACCTAGGTGTTTAGTTGCGAACACTGCATCCGGCGCTTCGGGTGACGAGGCTATGTTCTTCCAATGTGACGATCCTTTGAGGAAAATATTCATTGCCGGGCCGTGATAACGAAAAAGTGGATAAATCCAGTTATAAATAAAGAAAAAAATCCCCTAAACACGTGCGGTAGCCAGAACCCATCTTTTGTGGGTCCTTGATACCAAAAAAACCAATTAAAAGGAAAACGTCCGTCTGTCCGTCCGTCTATGAACACTGCTAGCGCCTAAAACCATACGTACATTCTTCCAAAATGGATATTCTTCGGTCACTCTCGTTTGAGTCAAAGCTTTGAGAGTTTGAAAGAGATTCTATAAAATTTGGGGTACTTTATATGAAGCTCCCCGAACATTTTCAAAATTTTCTCAAAACGGCTCCAAATTTTTTTCTTTAAATTATTTTAGGAAAAGATCAAAATGCACTTAATAAGGTGGCATAAGTCCTAATTTTCACGATTAACTCTGAATTTTCGAAATTGCAAAAGTTTGAATTTTAGTCGGCGTCTTCTTTTAACTACAAAAATTGCAGATAGAAATTTTTCCTTCAAATAAAATTTGTTCTTCAGCTTGAGTTTTTTCTTTAAGACCATATACATTTTTTGAAAATTATGTTTCACGCATAAAATATGTTTCACGCAATATTGCGTGTAATATGTGCAATTTAAAAAAATACAAAAACAAGAATTTCTCAAAAATGGCTCCAAATTTTGTCTTCAAAGTTTTGGGACGGATAGTGCTAATTGCACTCTTTAATATGACGTAAAGTTCATTTGTTTTTTGTGTTTTTTTTCAAAAATTACACAAATGTAATTTTTTTGAAAGATCTCTCAAATCTTTAATATGCACATTACTAGCAATTTGTAAACACTATTGTATTTATTAGTTAGTGTGCTTCAAACGATTTCAAATGAAGCTTTTTGAATAGCCAAAAATTTTCTGAGAAAATAAGCTTCAAATTTCGCATTTTCAATAGCGCTTAAAACGCTATTTTCTTAAAAACGGCTACAATTTGTAAAGGAAAAGTGCCATATAGAACAAGGTTTTTGTGTTCTTTAATATTCTAAAATTAATATTTCCGTTCTCCCATTAGGAAACTAAAAATGAAGAAAATGTTGAAAACAAGTACTTCGGGCGGCGACAGATGGCAGCTGGCACGAGTATGTGGCAATTCCGATTAGCTAGCCCAGACCCAAGAAAAGAGAAAACTAATACGGGAAAGTCTTGCCATTCTGTCGCAACCACTAGTTTCAATTTCAATTTTGTGTGGTTTGGGAGATGCAGACGGTCCTTGTGAGTGCGTTATATTCTAGTGACAGTTTCTGTGAACTGGTTTTGGTGTATTTGTGGTTTTTGCTTTGCCACCAGACGTCCGTCCCAACCTTGCGTCAAAGCAGCAACGGTAAATAACTGGGTTAACGATAATGCAAGAAATACACATAAGAATAATAAACAGTAAAATCTACAGACAGGTGACTCAGGTTCACTGACGTCACTAGTGTCTTGACCGGGAGGTTTAATCTTCGAGAACCGAAGGTGGCACGATTTTGATACTAGATAGAGGGCTAGGTCGAATTCAGTGGCTGCTCCTCTCTGGAGTAGAAGTCTAGAGAGCAGCTGCTCTGATCGGCAGTTTTCGGTGGTTGTCCCTATCAACACCTGGCGAATGTCGGCGCTGCACCAAACAAATGGGCTGCGTACCGCGCTTTCCTTTCTCTTTCTTGTCCTTTTCTCACCACTCCTTACACACACATACACAAACATGCACTACACTACCACACTGGACGGAAGAGTAGTCGGGTTCAGTCAGAGCTTGTTTCGGTGGGGACGATGTCCCACTAGAATGAGTTACCTGGATCAGTAAACCTTTGGGAGCCCACTTCTAGATTGGCGCCGCATGTCACCATCCAGCGGGGAAATAATA
Source organism: Acheta domesticus (assembly GCA_031308135.1). Taxonomy (NCBI): domain Eukaryota; kingdom Metazoa; phylum Arthropoda; class Insecta; order Orthoptera; family Gryllidae; genus Acheta; species Acheta domesticus. Next base: position 13,025 of record JAHLJT010009563.1, on the reverse strand, counting down.
CTGCCACCCTCGTGATAAAAAGCTACCACTACACTACAGAGCTAATAACCATAGCACTGACGCGATTGTAAACACGAAAAAATCAAACTAAAATTTCACAAAATTCACGCAACAAAATTCACGCTGAGAATCATTTATTGTCATTTCCTTAGAACGTACTTTATCTCCTCACTTCCCTTTTCTCCCCATTATTCCAGAGAGCGGGCTGTATGTTCTCACAAAAGGGTGAAGAAAGAAAAATGTGAAGAAAAGCGAAAATAATCAATTATCTCTCAGATGGGATTGAAAGGTTTTTAATTATTTTTAAAAACCTTCATCTTGCGCAACCAAAATATTTTAGAAATTAATTAACATTCCCCTTTTTCAATGCAGCATATTTTTGCAGACAAATAGCCACAGAATTCGTTTTGTTTCGTAATTTCTAATACAATATAAAAAGGTAAATCCAACTGAGTGATGCAAAACCGATATAAGAAGATTAATAACAAAAAAACGCTTCGAAGTACGGTGCATTTTAACACTAAAAGTAGTGAGAAAATACCAAAAAACAACCATTTACATTAGTTAGAAAAAATATAATGTAAAAATGATAGCTTTCGCGAATAACAGTACAACAACAACTGTACACAAATCAGTATACTGCTTACAGAAAATCTACGTAGCAGCATCGAATTTACGTTCCTTACAAGAAAGATGTGCAAAGCATTTTGACCTTTATCCGGAGCTTCCAATTCAGAATACGTTCTCTACAAATCAAACAGTCAGTCGAGCACGACGCGAGGGCGACTATAGTATTTCTTTATAAAAGGGTAGGGCAGCATCTGCCCTCCCTTCTTCCTTTTCTGTTACTCAACACCCGTCACTTTCCCCTAAAGGTCAACCTGAAAAGCAATACGATAACATCGATAACCGCGATCGCAGGTGAGATCAGCGCTCTTCTCTTATCCACAGCCGACATTCAGAAGACGCGGGCGGCACAATGGTCCACAGAGATCTGAAATAGGGTCAAAACGCGAGAACAGAAAAAGTCAACCGATGATATATAAAATTGCTAAGAATCACAAAGTATAAATACTTCTCTCTAATTTTTCATCGGGAGAGGTTGCTCAGGGAATCAACTGAGGTCACTTCAGTGCCTCTGATCGGGTTAGTCCCAGGTTCGTGTCCCGACAACATAGCTTCTCAGCTAGGTCGAATTCCGTCGCTGTCTGGAGGAGAATTCGAGCGGCCAGCTGCTCTGATCGGTAGCTTTCCCTGGTTTCTCTGACCAACTCCAAGCAAAAGGAGAAAGTACTTCAACAAACGGCCACGGACCGCGGGCGATCTTTCCTTCCTTTCTTGTCCTATCCTCACCCCTTCTTTACTATTTACACCCACTCACATGCACACATTACCATGCATGCTGGGAGACTGTTCGGGAGCTTAGAGCTTGTCCCTCTTGGGTTATGCCCCGCTGGTAGGGGATACGTGGTTGGGGAAACCCCGCTAGCCGATGGTAGGTCGATGCCGGATCTAGCCACCGAGCGGGGGAAGGTCACCGCCACTTACAGAGGAAAGCACGCACTAAATTTACGGAACTATTATCTTCTCAGTTGACACATCCGGAATCACTAACAATTAATCATGTTTCTAAATTTGTCCTTTATTTAGCCAAAATAGATTTAAAATGTCTTGGAAAATAAAATAGCGATGTATGAAAAGTGAAAAGTAGCAAGTACTTTCAAACATTTTTCTTAATATTTATATAAATAGAATACGCATGCAGACTTTCTCTGGAGTGTACTACATATTTCACTCCTTTTATATCTTCAGTTTTGCTTACATCCTAATCTAATTTAACCTAATTAGCGTACTGGTGGGAGAACTACTGTATGTGGAAACCTGACTCCCGTTCCTTCCAATCGTGTGACGGAAGCAATGTTAGCGGAGCCTGTTTCAGATGAATCAAAGATACTGCACGACCCTGTATTGAAGAATTTGCCCACCCCACCTTTACCACTGCGTGACAGTACCCAGCAAATCCGAACCTCCAAAAATGCAATAGTAGATCCCAAACGATCTCATTTATACACAATACGAACATTACTCCGTCAGAAACGCGAGGCTTTGGGTCTCGAAAATCAAGCTTTAAAGCACTAGCATGTGTGTTTTATTATACTCTATCAGTGTCAATGATTGATTGATTGTTAGTGAAGTCGAGAGCGTCAACTGATAAGGTCATTAGTCCCATGATTTTCCTCGGGAGGTGACGGTGATCTTCCCCCGCTGGATGACGAGATCCGGCGTCGACCTACCGTCGACTAGTGGGGGTTTGCCTCAACCACCATCGGGGCACCGCCCCAGCCGGGACAAGCTCTGAGATCCCGTCCGGTCACCCAGCATACGTGGTAGTACAGTGCGTTTATGTAAAGGATGAGGTAAAACAAGGAAGAGAAAGGAAAGATCGTGCGGGGTCTGCGGCCCGTTTGTTAAGGTACTGCTCCGGCATTCCCCTGGTGTTGATCGGTGAAACCGGGAATAACTACAGATCAGAGCAGCCGGCCGCTAGAATTCTCCTCCAGTCGACCTGGCTGACACGCTAGTGTCAAAAATCCTGCCACCATCCTAGGTTCGTTGGGATTCGAACCTAGGACCTTCCCGGTCAGAGGTCTCGACCAGAAACTCTGCAGTGCCCTCAGCCGTGTCAGCCGGAGTCACCCATTGCCAATACACCTAAGAATAAGTGTACACACACAAGCAGCCCTGTACATACGTACAATCATTTAAACAAAACCCCAAAAATCATACAAAACAATCATTTAAGGAGCATTCACTGTAATTGTCCACTTTGAGTTCCGCCGTACGTTCCATGAAGCCCACTGTGCGGCGCGGGGGATCGGATTCTCGTTACAGTCGGCGCGAGAACGGCCATGCCTCGCGGGCGGGTCGTGAGAAGGGAGCAGGGGTGCGTGTATCGGATTCCGACGCGACGCTCCGCCCGCGAGCGCCCTCCGCCCTTCGCCCTTCGCCCCCTCCGCTTGGGCCGCGTTGCATCGGCGGCCGCCCCCGCGCGGAATCGATCGCGCCTCCAAGAGGCGCACGGCGGGCGCCGGACCTCGCGCCCCTCCGCCCGCGACAGCTCTGCGCCGACATCCGCGCCGGCACCGGCGCCTACGCAACATCGTGCACTGGGCAGATCTAGTGTTCGATTCCCGAAGGCGGCGATTTTCGACTCTATCTACATACGTACAGGGGCGGATCCAGCCGATATTTTTTGGGGGGGAGGGGATCACACATTTTTGTTAAATAATAGACATATTTATTATATTCTACATTATTTTCGTAGTGTGTATTTGATTCTGTATAATATTATTGTTTAAATACTGACATAATTTTAACATAAATATTTAAAATAGTTTTGCTAAATAAAGGAAGGTAACAAACGAAAACTCTAAGCCTTTTTTGGAGGAGGGTATGGTCCACATCCCCCCCCTTGTATCTGCCATTGCGTAAGAAGCTAGGTCGAATTCCGTCCTTATGTGGAGGATAATTCTGGCGGCGGCTGCTCTCAACGGTAGTGGCCAGTGGTTTCTGCGATCAGTGCCACTCGAATGCCGGAGCAGTACCCTAACAAACGGACTACAGACCGCGCGCGATCTTTCCTTTCTCTTCCAGGTCGAATCTTCACCCTTACTTAAACACATACACTTGCACTACTCTATCACAACACGTCTGGAGAGCAGTCCAGATGTGCTTAGAGCTGCTCCAGTCCGAGACGGTGCCCTTTGGTACTTACACGCAACATTCACCGTGCTGGATACTCGGATTGGCTTGAGATTTTACCAGCTTGTTCAGCACCTTTCAAAACCCCTACATACAAATTTTTACGTGCTATGAAGCATTGCAAGTAGTTGTTTTGCGATAATTAGTATAGGGATCTTTCTTGATCTTACCGACCGTAGAAGGGCGGAAATCGCTGCTCGCTGCCGGTTCTGCGGACGTTACTTATACACCGCGCCTGCACTATCGGCCTGTTGGCAAGGTCTCAGTTACTTGGAGAGCAGGCGAGGTGACAAAACGGGTGTTCACTTTGCAGGTTCAGATGGAACGAACGCTCTTGGAAATCTGACACCGGCTGATAGACGCCTCGTAACGTTCCTAGCGCTGCCGAAGCAACGGCTCGCCCGCTGCGGGAAGCGCGAAGGTCACAAAAGGTCCTGATACAAAATGCCTATAAAACACTATTTATAATATTCCATAACACTTCAAAATTAGCGTTTATAGGTTTTGCATGGTGTTCTATCAGCTGGTGAAATTTCATGTCAATCCGAGTATCCAGCACGGTGAGTGTTGCGTGTTAGAGCCTGTCCCAGCTGGAGCTGCGGGAGATACCTCGATGAGGGAATAACCCGCAATTCGACATATAGGTCGGCGCAGTCCAGCTAGGGAAGATCAACGCCAACACCCGAGGAAAACCATGCACTATATTTACGAGACTAATGACCTTAGCAGTCGACACGCCCGGAATCACCAATCAATCAATCAATCAAAATATCAAGCGGCGGAGGAACATCACCTCTCGGGATATAATGTGCACGATACTCTTGAAACTATATCATTTGTTCACCCGACAACACTAATGAATCAACCGATCGAAAGCAGACGAATGCAGGAACAGTAATCAAAAACACGTAGCACATCGCTAAGTTGGCAATCAATTTTGAAAGGTGGATTAAATTCACACTATTGGCGAAGGATGCCTGGCCCATTTCTTTCCATTTCCTAACGAAAACTATTGTCCTCAGAATTTAAATAAACGTACAAAAAAGTATACGAAAGTGATTTGCAGAAGTGTGATCCGCCAGTGTTCGTTTAGTTTAATTGAAAATCAAATAATTCTTACTAGTTATCGTCGAGGTACCATGTTCGTCGTTTAAATCACAACATCAACTGATTGCACATGCCTATCATGAAAATGTGTTTTTCTTCAATAATTCAAATAACTATTAGTCATTACCTTTAAAATGTTCATTTGCAACACTTCACGTATTATTCAGAGAATGAAAAAGGGGCTTTCCGGTTATTTAAACAAACATAGCTGGTAATTAATTGCCTACAAATGGCATGACATTTTTTTTTTGCCATTGATTGCCTGCGGTCCTAAAAACACCAATGAAATGCAATCCGTTTCAATGTCAAGCGGTTTCCTCTAACGAGCGTTCTTCACAAGCAAATAGTGCAATTTTACGCAACTGCGGGTCGCAATTTGCTCGAGGACTCTCGCGGTTTCGAACGGGCGGTGGGGGCGGGCCGCGGGGGGAGGGCCAGACGTCCTCCCGTGCAGACACACGGGGACCAACAGATAACGGGCTGAAAGGGCAGAGGGCGCGCGAGGGGGAGGAAGCAAAGGGCGAAAAGGAAGAGGAGATAAGATTGAAGTTCGGTGGTGTAACGATGAGCGTATCGGATTATTATACCCAAGTTCGTGGGTCCAAATTCGATCGATGCCGTAGATTTTTAAGGGCCAGAAAACAATCTTTGAACGCCTTCTTTCGAAGAAAAGTAAAGTCCACTGTCCGATGTTGTAGATTTTACTGCATTTAAAATATCCTGAAGCCTAAATGAAGCCGGCCATCGCCGTAGTGATACCTCCTTTCTCTGTCAGACGGTGAAAGGAGCACAGCGGAATTTGCGTGGTCAGGCGGAAGAACAGGCAGTATGGCCTGAGCCTCGCCATGAGCCTCGCCATTGAACTAAATTGAATAAGTAGCAAATACCGAACGTAGTTCGATTTTGACTGTTTTGCGTTTCCGAGCGCGTTGATTGATTGATTCTCGACCTAGCTGACAAGCTAGTGTCGAAAATCCTGCCGCCGTCGGGACTCGAACCTAGGACCTCCCGATCAGAGGAACTGCAGTGACATCAGGTTGATGCACTGAGCTATCTCTCCCGGTAACTACTTTGGTGTAAAGAGATGGAAGTACGGAGTAGAGTGTAGAGAGATTACTCTAACAAGGGACCGCTTTGACAGCTACTGCTTGGCCAATGTTGGCAACACCTTCTGGTGATGTCCATGCGCTCATTTTTTCAGTGCGTTCGTTTAGTTAGCTCATTTGTACTTTTATCAATACCTTTACCAATATCTCTTGTAATGTCTTCGCCCTGCTTGACGTTCATTTGCTCCGACCTACGAAAGTGGTCCTTTCTTACAGTAACTCTTGTATACCGTAAATGTAGTGCACGTAATATGTCGGAGATGGCGCTGCTTCTCCCCCGCTGGAACGTGAGATTCGGCACTGACCTAGTACTTGCCGGTTTACTTGTCGGTTTCCCGTTGCAATTATCTCCATCAGCGGGATACCAGATCTGAGCTTCCGGCATCTGTAGTACTTGTAGGGCTTGTAGGTTTGAGTGTGAATGAATGTGTGTATGATTGCGTGTGTGTGTGTGTGTGTGTGTGTGTGTGTGTGTGTGAGAGAGAGAGAGAGAGAGAGAGAGAGAGGGAGTGAGTATTAGTGAAGAGGGCGAGTAATGGATGAGGAAGGAAGAATATTGAGCGGTCCGTGGCCCGTTCGTTAAGGTACTGCTCCGAAGTTCGTCTGATATTGATCTGAAAAAACATGGACGAGCCAACCGCTATAATTCTCTTCCAGACAGCGGCTGAACTGACCTAGCAGTCTACCCGGAATAGGAAATCCGCCACCATCGGAACTCTAGAGGATATTTTATGAGCAAATGTGGACTTGCAGTTCGCTAAGATGTCAAGACGTGCAGTTTTTTGATTTCATCTATTTGCATCTCATTTTGTTAATTTCATTTTATAGCATTCTCTTTATCCATGACGTATTCTCATTCTTTCTAAAATGAAAATTTTCTCTCAAATAATTCTTGCAAACTGTGTTTGTATTTACCAGAGATTAATTCACTCGAGTAGAAAATACATCACAATACTATATTTACATTCATATGATTATTCATTTGCATAATTATCAAATAAAATTATCTATTTTCTCTGCGAAGATTCAAGGTAGGGCGTAGGAATGAATATCGCAACCACTATCCAAAAGCAGGCAACTCTCCCCACAAAAATATTATGTTCCATAAAAATGTAAAAGATAAATACGGAAAATAATAGTTCGTGACGAGAAATGGAATTTTCAATATTCTTTCTAGCTTAACGTGACAACTCCGACAGACTCTTTCATGTTAAAATATTTAATTTGTGACTTTGCAACGTCATAATAAAAATAAATTTTAAATATATATTTTAGTTGCCAAAGTCGTCGATAAGCGGTGAGAAAAAGTTACATGAAAAAGAAAGTGTGTGTGTGTGTATTACACCTATTTACATTTTTAGTGGAAAATTATATTATCATGTAAATATTGAAAACAGGTAATACTAATTTACAGCATTTCACCAAAGTTCTCATAGGTGTATTAAACTATACAAAACGTGTTTTTCTGCTATTGCGCTATTGATCACATCTGTAGATGCACAAGTTACCCAAAACTCGCTTTAGATGCTCTTAAAAAAACAAAACATTTTTAGAAAAAATTCCTTGAATCTTCTGAATGGATCTGCACAAGAATGATGAATTCCCCAACAGGAGACCGCGATGCATTAAATAACATTCTCACGATTGGTGATCCAGAAAGGCTAACTGTAAGTGAGAGATGCAAGGATTTCCCAAAAACAATTAATGTAACGCAAACATTTTCAAACTAATCGGTCAAACTATATAAAGTTAGCTACTTTATAACTACTACGTAAATTCTACGAACATCTGAAGAGAAAATGTAGACCAAATAAAATGTTTCCATCTTAAAGAGAGAAATTCAAAAAATAAAGTCAAATTACACAGAACTGTGAGAGTTACATACATTTATTTGTTATTCACACATCAACTCACATACATTGTTATGCAAACTATTCTATGGAAAAAGGTATGAAGCTTATATTTTAACTCGAATGTTTTAGGCATCATCTTTTACGAGGAACGGGTATAGGAAATTCTGCACACAAAGTTCAAATTGATTTGTAGACAAAGGAGCTTCCCTTCATTTTTGGCTTTCATTAAAATGAAAATTAATAACGAGTGAACTTAATGAAGAAACTTTACACATTTTGTAATTTGCGTAATGTCATGGGCACTCAATTATTCTGGAATAGGAGTTTATCAATAGTTGAAGTTTGAAAGATGAACAAAGTAGTTAAACTACTAATTTTAGCCTTTTTTTTATCCACTAAACCCCTTTCCTTCTGGTAAGGAATTTCTTAATTATGTCAATATGAATTCAATTATCTGGTCTTACAAATATATTCAATGTTTCCATAAAATGATCTCAAGTGCAAAATATTCCTACAGTGGAATGATTATTGTATTGAGATTGAACATGAACTCACTCAGTAAATTGACTACTTATTCTTTTAACTTTTTCTTTCCAGATTTTTCTTAAAACTTCAGTTTCATTGTATATAATTCTGATTTTTTTTTCCTAATCTGTGTGCCTATTTGTATTTCTGATCGCATGGGTGACAAAATTTAAAGATGGGTATTCCCCAAATTGTGAAATACATATTTACGCTGAAACAGTATCATATTATATGTAATAAATAGAGTAATGCGTTGTTTTTTGTTATAAAACCCATTAAATGAATATCACATGTTCACCAAACAGAATAAGGAAGCTTGAACATACTTTTGTTACATGTTGAGCCTTTTCCAAAATCTTTCAGAGGAACTTCTCGCTGCTGCGTCACTTGAACCTATCTACGTCTCCCAACACTGTACTCATTTTACTGCCCACATTTTAATAATTTTTTCTAGATTTACCAAACAAAAATATCCTACATTGTTTTCATATTTTCTTTATTTGCTGGGGTACATGTCATCCGTGCATAAGAGAAGTAGAACATCTCGTTTTGTTGTTTTTTTTTTCAAATGAACTGTTCTAACGTATTTCGCAGACAATTTATTACTCACGCATCAACTCATGAACATTGTTATGCAAATTATTCTATGGAAAAAGATATGAAGCTTATATTTTAACTCGAATGTTTTAGGCATCATCCTTGCGTGGAATGGGTATTGGAAATTCTGCACACAAAGTTCAAATTGATTTGTAGACAAGAAAAATGTAAACTAATGGTGCTACAGAAAGGCACAGCCCTTCCCGCATTTGTTTTCTATTTTCTTTGGTGTCGGCTAACTATTCGAACTTGCCGCATACTCTTGCCAGCTGATATCTATCGCCGCCCAAAGTACTTTTTTTTGACATTTTATTAATTTTTCGGTTTCCTAATAGTAAAACTAATATATCATTTTAAGAATATTAAAGAACAGTAAAACCTTATTCTAAATGGCAAATTTCTTTGAAAAATATGCAGCCGTTTTTAGTAAAATGGCGATTGAGCGCTACCGTAAATTAGAAATTTCAAGCTTTTTTTCACAGAAAAATTTTGAGTTCGAAAAACTTCATTTGAAGTCATTTAAAGCACTTAACTCACAAGTACAAAAGTGTTTTTATTGTGTTTGTTTCAGTCATGTTCATTGTCTTTCAGTGTTGTGTATGAAATGAAATGTAATGACTGTGACAAAACATACACATGACAAACAAAAAGGAAACTAAAAAAAAATGAACATAAGAAAAATATCAACGAAATAACGGAAAAATAGAACTCCATTACGAAACACAGGATTGAACAACAACATAAAATAAATTTCGATGAAGTAACCATTATAGTGTGGCGTCGTGGCAACGTTTCCAAGCGAGCGGTATACCTGAGCCGGAAGCTGTAGTGAAAGGGCGCGCCTGAGCTAAAGGGGAAACCGACAGGATGTGACTGCTCCAGGAAAAATCCCATTTGTATGTTTAAATTTATCAATTTCAAGTTAGGTATGTAATTTAAAAATTAATCCCGAATATATTAAGTTAAACACTACGAGATTTTACTCAAAATTTAGAGAAATTATCTTTCTGTGACAAGGCAAGTTACATATTGAAAAGGATTTGAAAGAGTGTATAAATCATTGAAGTATTAATATGTACTTCTAATTGTTTCAATGAGGTTTTAGTAGAAGCTAAAATTCTAATATGGTACTAAAAGCTAAATATGGTACTGGAAGAATAATAAGATGACAATTAGGACACTGTCGTTTTTCGAAAGTCGGAGGTGACTTTGAAGGCGCCGAATTGGCAACGCTGTTTGCCTTTAAACTCACGGTTGTCGGCACGCACTCTAAACCGGTCCTCGCCTTAACGAGATTCTGCACTTCGATGGAACTCAATTTATAATCTAATTAATGCTGTGGGTGTGTCAAAATATGTACTAAGACATTTTATACTCCGAATTCTACAAGTGCTAATACGATCCCGTTCGAACACAGATTCAATAAAATAAACACGAACTCTTTCATGAGTTGTGCGATCTCGAAGCATATCGACGATGTGCAACGATATAGGCGGTGGGTAAGATGGTACTGCAAGTGTCGGCAAACTTGAAGGACTTCATGAAATGCAATGATTCAACTCAAAGGGGTGCTTCACGCAAGAAAAAATGTAGAAGAATACTGACATACTGTCACTCAAAACTCTAGAACCCCAGGTAAAGAAAATAAATATTTAACTTGAAGATGCACGTCATTACGTTTAGCATAATGAATATTTAAAATGTCGAGCAAAACATTTGCATTTAATGACTTTTGGTAAAAAGCAAAACAAAAATATAAAATTTCTAAAGCAATGATAGCAATTATAATTTTAAATCCATTCATTAATAATTATATGTGTGAAATGATGCTCCTTTTTTATTATTCATTCGCCATACGAACTAAAATGTCAAGTCAACTTCAACTCACTTGTTGAACCTTCAGCGAATTTCTCCTTCTCCAAAGAGGATGACAAGAGAATCACGGCACCAGTGTATTTTGTCAAACATGACAAATCTATAATATTCATCATTTCATCAAAATCAGCACAAAAAATTGCACACATTTCCTTACTAAATGCAAAGGCCACAAGAAGGACTTTTGAAAATGCAATTATAAACATTACAAGAAACATTCTCAAACAACTTATCACTATTTCTTGTAACTCGGTTTTTTGTTTGATACCGGCAAGAGTTTAAATGGAGGTGAGTCATCGTGAGAACGAAATTCATGTAGTAGACAGTCGGTGGAGGACGGAACACGAGGCAGGATTTCGCGTTAGGTCGCAACTGCGCGGGAGACCCCTGAGAATAAATAATCCGCCTGACGAAATGGACTTCCTGAGTCCTCCAGAGAGACGCAAATGTCGAGGATAAATCGACGCCCATGAGCATCGCCGAGCTCCCACTACACGCAAAAGCCATTTCTCCACCCCCGGCCCCGATCGTCCCCTGACGACTTTCCGATCGCCCCATGACCGCCCCCCTGACCGCCAACGACCTCCCCTCATTGGCCCCGGCCGCCCTCCGCGCCGCTCGGTCCCAACCGCGCTCCCTCCCCCGGAGACGCATATGGAGCGGCGACGTTGTGAAATGGCAGCTCAGCCCCACGACGACGCCCTCATCAGCGCTTCGGTCGCCCTGAGTGAGATCGCGAAGAGAGAAATTAAGTTCTACTTCGATTTTTCTACAGTGACAGATGACATTAGGTCATTGTTGCACCTCATGTCTTATAAAACGAAGCTTTTTATCAGTGGTAAGCACATTAGCCACGAGCCCCATTAGAGTACGACGTTCGCGAATTAATTAAAATATTAATTTTATAAGGTAGGAGGTACAACAATGACCTAATGTCACTGGTCACTATAGAAAAATTGAAATATAGTGAAAACAATTTTCAATTCGAATCAATGTTGAAAAATTATCGTTGAACTTCCTTCAATTACTTTTGTGAAAAGCTCTATGTATCTGTTGCTCGTAAAACATGTAATTATCACCTAATGATTACTCATCGTTAATGATTGTGTATCTCGTAAGAACAATGGCATTGTACATAAAAACTTATGCTATTTTTATCAGATACACATTTTTGAAAAGACAGAGAGGTTTCAACGTAATTTCTCCTTGAATTTATTAGAACTATTTTTTCTTTAAATACGCTCCAAATTTTTTCTTTATTTTTTTCCCTAGAAAGAGCAAAAGACGCTTAAAAATGAAAATTATATGTTTATTTCAACGCTTGTGACTAGTGCATTTCTATTTTAATGTTAGAATAACAGCAGTGAATTAATTGCCTATACCTCTTCTGGTGGAAAGCGCAACCAGGGTAATCCAAGGTTATTATATTTATTACGGATTAAAACAGTACGAATTTCTGACCAAGAACGCTTTCTAATTTACTCCCAGCGGTTTTAACTACACCAAAAAGACTTCTTAATGCCATTAAATGACAATAATAATTTTTGGCTTTAATGGTGACAGATTTATTTTAGGCACTATAAATGTCATTCCTTGAAGAATACACTAATTTATTGTATGTATCATTATGTAAATGTATTTATTGACATACGTTTAATTCTCAAGAAATAAAATAAATAACAAAGACTTCAAGAAATAATATTTTGTTCCAAAGTAGCAAGAAATAAAAGAAAATAATTGAGTCACTTTACATGAACATATTTATGGAATACAAAAGAAAATAAATGTAATTATTATAGAGAAAACATATTTTACATTACATTCTAGGGGAAAACTAAGACAGTACTCGTTCATACAGCTGGAAGCCTGTCTGATGAGTCCTGAACTAGGACGAAACGCTTTTGCTACCCTAACTGCTCATCCTTTGCGCCTTTGCGCTAGGTCACCCTGCACTCACACTTGTGCGGTAGGTGGATACGGCACCACGCCGCTATACCCTTTTTCTCGAATGAGAAAAGATGAGAGCAGTTGAAAGTAACACCCTCCTTCTACACCCACTGGTCGTTGACCGAGTGAACGTAGGCCAGGAGGCCGACTTTCCGGGTCAGTTTCGTCTTGTGATCGACTCTTAAGACGCGGACACTGTCTAGCGTAGGAGTACTGTCTACATATAAGACAGCACTTCGACGTTACCATGCCA
>JAHLJT010009561.1:0-19859 GCA_031308135.1 Acheta domesticus | reverse complement strand
AATTTCAAGGGCGATGATGTTTTTATCTTGGCTTTCGTACTATGATAGTTGTGGGTGCATGAAACTTTTTGTCGGATAGAAGCAGGTCCCGGTTTATCCTAGTAGCACTTGTAGCACGTGCTACGAGTAAGGCTTTCGTACAGGCCCCGCGCGTTTTGGAGGCCCCGTGCTTTTTGAGAAAAAAAAGGTCTCACTAATGAAGAAAAAGTTGTGCAAAACTAAAACAATATGTCGCACGACATATTGTTTTAGTTTTTAAAATGCAACCATTTGAGATTAATTACTTGTTTGGATAATTTGTTAGTGCATAAATTAAAATCAGAAAAGAATCAGCTGTTCTCTTATGTTCGTATTGTTGCGGTAATGGTTTCCTTGGGTAGTCAAGCTTTATGCGCACGATTTTCAATTACGATACCGAATTTATCCTTCTTACTCGTAATTCAATCACATACTAATTTTAAAATTGTTGAAACTTAATTCAAGCTTTAAAATAAGTAACAGTTTGTAACCTTATTTAAGTTACGAGGGCCGTCTCAAAAGTAAGTTACACTATTTAAAACGAAAAAACATTTTAGAATATTCAAGAAGTTATATTTTAACTTTCTTTAACTATTCTTTCTACATAATTCCCATACAATTCAATACATTTTTTTGTACCGTGACAAGTTTTTTTTTACCTAGTGTCAAACCACTCTCCCGCCAAACATGGCAAGCCATCTCCCACTTCTTCTTTCAAGTCATTCTCACTTACGAAGCGTATTCCCCGAGATGTTGCTTAAGACTCCGGAAAAGAGGAAAGTCGCTTGGTGCAAAGGTCAGGAGAATAACGGGGATGCCCAAAAACTTCCCATCGAAACTATTCCAGCAATGCTCGAGTCTCGAATATTTCATTTAAACTGTATTCTGAATATTTTTTGTAGACTTTCAAAATCATATTTGCCTTAATAGAAAATTTACAAATGTTCCCAATATTGCCCTACAACGTGGCTCAGAGGTACTGGTAACTGGATTCAAACTATTTGTATACTCCAGTCGTTTATTTACAGTACAGTATTGTCTCAACATTGATTAGCGCAAAGCTATGTTTAGCTAAGGATCTATTTTTAAAAAATATCGGAAACCGGTTAAAGTTCTTTCAAATATCAAGCGCTTAACTATGGTTTAAAAAATAGAATTAAATCAGAGGCCCCGCATGATAAAAGTACCACAGGCCCCGCATGTCGTTAAACCGGCCCTGGATAGAAGTAGTACTGACAGTTCGTATCCTAGACTACCGAAGGAACACACCCTTACGTGGTGAAAATTTTCCGAATAAGTATGAATTTAAAAAGCCATTTAAAAAGCACTAGTCTGTCTATTGCAATACAAAAGTATATTTAAAATGTGGTATTTGCTTTCTTAGTAGAGGTTAAATTGTTTCCTGTCTGAGGCGTTTCATTCACTTGATACTTAGGAATGAGCGCGCAAGTACTAAGTAATCATTTAACGGGGCACTGTATGTTGAAGCATTATGGACAATATGTTTTCTGGATTCGTTTTTCGCAGAGGGAGATTTTGAAAGAATGTTTACGTATTTTTTTATTCCTAACAGTTGTGTTTAATAATTTCGATCGATAATATATCTTTGTATGAAAATAGGAAATGTGTCACTGAATAGTTTGAAGATAGTTGCAAGATTATTACGCAGTATTTGTCTAGATATGAACGTATGGAGACCTCATCCTGTTCGAACAATGTTCAGTGCAGATTCGTTTATTGATGGCGCTTTGGAGAATATTAAAGCTTCTATCTACGGGGATAGTGAATTAATTTTTTCCTGCTACTCATAAATATGAAGGGCTTGGGTTAATTCATATTTTAGTTTATCGTAATAAGTGAAACTACCCTGTGAGTTATAGCCTAGGGCAGAGGTGCACAAGCGCCCCCTTTGAGCCCGCTCTTGGGGCGCCGGGAAACCCGTGCTCCGCGCCCCACGAGAACCAGGAAAGTTGGATTCCCGACGGCCGAGCTGTCTCGTCAATTTACTGATCAGAATCGTCGGTTCAATGCTAACACGTAACACCTCACCGTGCTGGATACTCGAATTGACATGAAATTTTACCAGCTTGTTCAGCACCTTTCAAAACCTCTACATACAAATTTGTACGTGATGTGAAGTATTTGCAAGTAGTACTATTGCGACAATTAGTATTGAGACGTTCATGACCTTCCCGCCTGTGGAAGGGCAGAAATCGCTGCTCGCCGCTGGTTCTGCGGCCGTTACTCACACAGCCCGCAGCCACTATCGGCCTTTCGGCAGGGCCTCAATTGCTTCGGACGGAAGCGGGGTGACAAAAACGGGTGTTACATTGCAGGCGCCCTTCCCTTGCAACCTTCAGACTCGCAGAAAATCCTAATTATACCAGAATAAAAAACATATCTCTACTATATATTTTTAAAACATTCTCCGGATTCGAACCTGCATAGAGGACCTGAATAGAGGTTACGCACAAAATTTTCACAATAATGATATTTAACAAAAAATGTTCTTGCGCTTACTAACACTCTCCACAGAACGCGTGTCACTGTGTACATCAAACTAACAAGTCACCGGCGATGGCCTTTGCCATCATTCTTGAACGAACGTGTTTTGGAAATCTGACACCGGTTGATAGCCGCGAAACGGTCCTGGTGCTGCCGAAGCAACGGCTCGCCGCAGCGAGAAGCGCGGAGGTCACGAAAGGTCCTGATACAAAATACCTATTAAACACTATTACTAATATTCCATAGCACTTCAAAATTTGTATATATAGGTTTTGCATGGTGTTCTATCAGCTGGTGAAATTTCATGACAATCCGAGTATCCAGCACGGTGAGTGTAGCGTGTAAGTGCGAGCACGAATTTTTATTCGAACTATGGACCCACCCCCATAACTTCCAAACCGTTCAGGATATCGAAATGCAGTTTCACTGAACAATGCGGAATAATGGGGCAAGTAACATGCCATAGAGAAATCGTCTATAATATTTTTATTTTTCGAGAAATTTAATCATCTTTAATTTTTTAAATAGAGCTATACATTTTTTCACCAATGAATAGACCATGAAAAGAGGAATAAATGATCTGTATGTTAGTATTTTGATAGTAATCTGAGTATAAAATTTGACTTTCAGGCATGTGATTTTTAAACAATATGCTAGAAATGGAACCTTTTCTAAACGCGATTCTAACTTTGATATACACTTAGAATCGCAATGTCAAGAAAACCAAGAAATTACAATAATAAATAAAAATAATTACATGGGAATTTGTCGCTTTTTTGTCGCTCGAAACCTACCGAAAAAGAATTTTGTTACTCTTTAAACAACATTTTATAAAAGGAATTTTTCTCAAATGCGGGGTCTAATGTGTTGTCAAGTTGGAATCGCCATCTCAAGAAAACCGAAAAATTACGGAAATAAACAAAATCTTTTACACAGGAATTTGTCGCTTTTTTGTCGCTCAAAACGTACCAAAGCTTACCATAAAAGAAATTTGTTACTCTTTAAACAATATGCTAGAAATGGAACTTTTCCCCAAACGCGATTCTAAGTTCAACTTGGAATCGCAATCTCAAGAAAACCACGAAATTACACTAATATATAAAAATAATTACATGAGAATTTGTGGCTTTTGTATCACTCAAAACTTACCATAAAACAAATTTTGTTACTCTTTAAACAATGGCAGAAATGCATTTTCCGCAAATCCGTTCTCAGTTTATGTCAAGTTAACAAAGGAATCTCAATGAGAACCAAGATATTTCAGATATAAATAAATGTTTACGTGGGAATTGTGTCGCTTAATACTTGCCAAAAAAAGAAAAAAAACAAAAAATTTCGCAGTCGTTTTTGGTAAATAGTTTCGTTTCTGAAAAAGCCTAATTTCAAACTGATTGTTCCTAGGAAACGTTTGAGTTTTCGTGTACCTTTGTACGAAATCATTTAAAACACTTGTACTCCCAAAAGCAATAATGCAAAAATAAAGCCCTTAATGTAAATTTTAATGACAGGAGGAAGATTGTAAAATATTTAGTTTGTTAATTTTTTAAGAAAATAAAACTAATACAATATCGCGTTTTGAGAGTATTTGGTTTTTGGTATTTTTTATATATTACACATATTTCACTCAATAATGCACGAAGACTACTAGAATTTGGAAAAAAATAACCAAAGCGTTATTGAAAGTGCTAATTGTGGAGAACATATTTTGTAAGGAAATAATATTTATCTTCAATATTGCATTTGTGAGAGAGAAATTTTAAAATTCCAACTTTTGCAGTTTTTAAAAATTCAGCGGTAAACAGTGAAAGTTGGTCCTACATCAGTGTATTAACGTATCAACGATTATTTTACGCGCTAGTGTTGTTCACAGATGGACGAAAGACGGACCAGCAAACGTTTATTAAAAATGGTATCAGGGACCTACAATTCGTGACATCTCACGGTACTCGAATAACATGTCAGAAGAAGTACATATTGGAACAGCATTTATCCAATTTTTCTCTATCAGGGCCCCACAATGCAATTCTTCCTGTCGATCTATCGCCATTTTTTTGCCGCATCATTACATACCTTTCTACTATACTACGCATTTTACTCCTTATGGTTTGCTTAGTATGTACTGTCTTTGTGGTATGTACACGAGGAAAATAATATACGTTAGATATATTAGTTTTCCAATCACGGTATCCGCGTTTCATCATTGTAGACAAAATAATGTTTGAATTAACAAAATTTGATTAAAAAAAACAACGTATCAACATGTCATCACATGCTAGAACCTTAGAGATATTTGGAAATTGCAATGTTTTTACTTTCCCGTTTACGTACGTATACACGGAGTGATATACGTAGTATAGGGAAAGTTATGTAATGCTGCGCGAAAAAATGGCCAATTTTCGGCGGAAAAATAACATTAATTGCCGGGCCGTGAAAACGAATAAGTGGATAAAACCAGTTGCTAAATTAAGAAAAAAAAATCCTCTATCTCGTGGTGTGGTCAAAATCCATGATTTGTTGCTTCTTTATACTTAAAAATCGATTGACGGCATTCCGTCCGTCTGTCCGTCTGTCCGTCTGTCCGTCTGTCCGTCTGTCCGTCTGTCCGTCTGTCCGTCTGTCCGTCTGTCCGTCTGTCCGTCTGTCCGTCTGTCCGTCTGTGGTCAACGCTAGCGCCTAAACCATTCGATCGATTTTCTTCAAAATTGATATTCCCCAGTCGATCTGATTCTAGTCGAAGCTTTGTGATTTTGAAAAAGATTCTTCAAAATTTGGGGGTACTTTATATGAAGCCCCCCGGGGATTTTCAACATTTTCTCAAAAACGGCTCCAAATTTTTTCTTTAAATTCTTGTATGAATAGAGGGAAATACACTCTTTAACATGGCATAGGTCCGATTTTCACGTACAGCTTTGAATTTTCGAAAATTGTGAAAGTTTGAATTTTTTTCGGCGTCTTTCTCCAACTACAAAATTGAAGATAGAGATTTTTTCTTCAAATAAAATTTGTTCTGCATATTGAGTTCTTTAATAAAGGTCATGTAAATGTTTTCACAATTTTGGTAGTTTTCGTGCAATATTGTGTGCAATATGTGCAATTTTAAAAAATTACAAAAACAAGATTTTCTCCAAAACGGCTCCAAATTTTTTTCTTTAAACTTTTGGTAGGGATGGTGGTAAATGTACTCTATCAATGACATAAAAGCCATTTTGGTCTATCGGTTGGTTTTTTCAAAAATTACAAAATGTAAATTTTTTTACTTGTCTCTCACGTCGTTAATATTTACATTATCGGCGATTTTTTACATTATTATATTTACGAGTATATATGCTTTAAATAATGTCAAGTAAAGTTTCTCGAAAACACTACCGTTTTCTGTGAAAAGTAGCTCAAATTTCGGCATTTTCAGAAATGCTCAAAGGTCATTTTCTCGTATATGGCTGCAATTTTTTTCTTGAAACTTTTGTAATGGATAGTGCTAATTACACTCATTAGTATAGCGTGAAGTTTATTTTGAGTTTTTTTGTTTTTTTCAAAAATTATATAAATGTAAATTTTTGAAAGATCTCTCACATCTTAATATGCACATTATCCGCAATTTGAAAAGATGATTATATTTGTGAGTGTAAGTGCTTCAAATAACTTCAATAAAGTATTTTGAAAACTCAAACATTTTCTGTGAAAATGAGCTTCAAATTTCGCATTTTTAGTAGTGCTAAAACGCCATTTTCTCTTAACGGCACATAATTTTTAAAAGAAAATTGCCATTTACGGCTAGGTTTTTGTGTTCTTTAATACTCTAAAATTAATGTTTCTGTTCTACCAATAGGAAACCGAAAATTAAGAAAATGACAAAAAAATGTACTTTTGGCGATGATAGATGGTAGCTGGCAAGAAAGAGTATGTGGCAATTCCGAATAGCTAGCGAAGACCCAGGAAAATAGAAAACTAATACGGGAAAGTCTGTGCCATTCTGTAGCACCACTAGTTTTAAGGTTTCTAATGACAATCATAAGTTGCAATTATTGGACATTTGAGACCAATACTTCAGCATTAATGACCGTAAATAAATTATAATTTTTATTCATTTCGTAACTCTCAATGTATTTTTGTACTTATTTTTTTTTTCGTCTGTTTTAATAGATTTAAAGTGGATTAACGCAGAATTTCTCTTTCATGAGAATGTTCAACTCATTTGTAAGCCATGGAGCAGCAGGAAGCGTGGCACCATAAGTTTTCCACAAAGCATCCTCGTTAAAAAGGTCCGTTATGATCCCATTAAACACTAATACTTTCTAATGAGACATGTTGGCAAACTTCGTGCCAATTCGCAAAGAGTAGATCATCGCTTGTTCCCAGGAACAGGAACCACTGAGCTTCTCAAATAGGATAAAAGCATGGTGCTAAGAAGACTTGGAGGTGCCCTTACGTATCTCTGCAATATTCAGAAAGTGAAGCCAGTGCGCCATATTGCTGTGCCCCAACACGTCATGTCCAATACGTCATTAGCTGTTTGTGACGTAGGAGTATGCAGGCCGACTATGACCATGTACGACAGCCATCTTGCTTTAGTTTATGCTATGATTGTGTTAGTTTCATTCTGCTCCGCAATTATCGACAAATTCATATTTAAATTATTACTGTACATATAATCCAGAATATGGATTTTTAATGGTGTGATCCAAATGACGGAGAAATTATAACTCGAAACAAAAAACCGAGTATCAGTGTTTTCATTTCTGGCTGTGAAAGAAATGTGTATGCGCCAAAAGAAGACTAAAGTTTCTACGAAATCATCATTCCAAAGTAGGGAAACGACTCTAATTGATTTGAGTGCAATAATGTGAAAATAATTTAAAATAAATGACTAGGCGTTGAAAATTATAGTACAAAAATCTCAATTGTGAATTGAAAACAGCAAAAGACTTTCTTATCAATCGAATAAGTTTCGTCCAGTTTCTCTTGACTTACTGAGCAAATGCTGATACGATCCCTTGTTCTACGTCTAGAAAATAAATGTAGCTTTCTTTCCCCACAGATTGTGACGATCACATTAAAAGGCAATTTTTTACATTAAATAAATGCATCGTAAGATTAAATCTCAGCGTGATTGAAGGTAATGATGTTATGTTTGATTATTTTACTGTCATGGTTCAACATACGCTGAAAATGTGATGAATGCAAGGAAAATAGGAATGATCAAGGTTTATTAAGTGATCTTATTAAGTACTGTTAGGATTAATAATTATATTACGAATTTTTAACGAAAATGCTTTTAACAATTTTCATTATTTCTAACGTACATTAAATTTTTATAGGTTTGTGGAGCACATTTTCGTCCAGAAGATATCCAACGAATTCTTGAGTACTATGACGAGAACGCAAAGAAACAACAAACCACTAGGAAAATCGAAATTAAAACATGGTACAATGACATCAATATTTTCGAATTGTTCTAAATATTTATTGTCAGTAGCAACATCAAGAGATAATGTTGAAGTATCACAATCTACAACGCGTAATTAATGACGGCCTTTCATTGAAAGCGAATGCAAGAACAAATCTTGTCTTGAAAATTTTCAGAATGTGATCAAGTGTGACATTGTGACAATTCATTGCATTGAAGAGTAAAGTGCCACACTTTTATTAATGTTACAAGAAAAATTAATTTTATACTGTAAATTATTGTTTATTTTAAATATGTAAGAAACTGGTGAAACTACTTTTGAGTTCTTTGTGGATGTGTTGTAATTTATTCCTTAATGTGTTTCCATATCTTTCTCAATCCACACATTTAAATATTTATATTACGACATTGGGAAAGATATATTAATTTAACTTTAATACTGGAATTTGTAGGTAAGTAATATTAATGGAGTAATCATTTTAATAAGTAACAGGGGCGTGCTGTGACCGATTCCTATGGGTAAGCTCTGTAAATAGCAAGGGTGCGACTTGATGTGTTTGAGGAGACAACACGAAAATCCATTTAGTAACTGTACATAAATATTTAATTATATCAAAATAATAATAATAATAATAATAATAATAATAATAATCATTATTATTATTATTATTATTTGTTGTTGTTGTTGTTGTTGTTGTTGTTGTTGCTTATTCTGGAAGAATGCAAGTCCCCAGCGTATGCGCACAAAATTTTCTACGAACTACCAGTCACCAACAGTCGCTGGCATTTGAACGATCCACACGTCGAAAAGATGTTCTTCGTGTCTGTCGGGACGTGATGAACGCCGAATTGAAACAGACCTTTGTGCTGATACGGCAAAGCTCAGAACCGATTCGAGGAAGCGGCATCCGCAACGGTAGTGCCCTCCGTCCCAAGACATTGCGTCTGATGAGTAAAAGAAATTTTAGGAGATTATATGGTGCAGAATGGCTAGGGGGAGTCTGAAATTATTCATTACACTGTTTTCACATATTTCCACTTTGAAATTATTCGATAGTAATATGTTCTAAATCTTGTTTAATATTTTATATGAATACTTTTTTAACATTTTACTTTGCAAAAATTCGAAGAAGCTTGAAACATTTGGAGACAAGTGTCCCCTCTTCCCTCTTAAGCCTATGCTGTCAGGGGAGAAAACGAAAAGTATCACAGATGAAGCAACTGAGAACAAAGGTAGTACTGTATTACGATTTCCTGCGTACCACTCGCAATTGAGCCGCAATAAAATGGCAACTGAAGACGTTCATACGCTGTTATAAACATTTGAAGTAAAGCATAAGGAACAACAAATATTTGTTATTACATCATATCTACTGGATAAATAATGTTGAAAGTAAACAAGTAATCTTACCTAATTTATTTCAAAATAAACTCCATTCTCCTCTCTTGTTTGGCAAATTCTGCTGCTCCATCATATGTCTGAGCAACCAATTTGTCGCCGAATTTTAATATTTGTTCCACATGATTAAATAATCTATTGGCAGATCTATCCGCCCTTACGTCCACAAACGATATAAATGTCTCCTGAATTTCTACAGTTTTTCCTGAAAATATCTAAGAGAAGTAGCTAATTGTGATTTGTTAATTACGTCGGATGTTTCATCTAAAATAATCGCAACGTGCTGAGCCGTGGCAATATCATCTTTGATAGATTTGCTCAAGAAATGGCAGAAATCAAATCATTTTGAATTCTGTAGGAAGTGCCTTTAAATGTTTTGGCAAATTCTAGGTGTTGTTACAATGTAGTATCATACGTACTCAACAAATATAGAAGTTCAATGTAATTGCCTTTGTTAACCGACTCTTCATTTTCACCATGCCCTCTGAAAGGCAATTCCTGCATTGCTAAAAAAACAAGTTGCGTCAATTACACGTTTTAATATGTCTCTATTTTTTCTGTCTCATTATGTCGCATTACGTCTGATCTCAACTGAAGATCAAGTTCAGTTTCGATGCGGACACTTCCAAAACTGGCCAGCTTAACAAGTGAACGAAAATGACTTTGTGGAACGTTCGTGTTTTGCTATTGCATTGGAAAGGTTGTTCAAATTGTTATAGCCCTCTTTGTTCCATAGATTATGATCATGGGAAAACAGTAAACATGGCCAGCAAAATAATTTATTAAGTTTTCTACTACCTTAGTTTAATCATACCATTAGTGTGAGATCATACTTTTTAGTATTAAACAGCGAAAATATTCCCTTCCCTTTCTTTGTGCAAACATCTAAAGTCAGAAAGTTCCGGAACAGGCCTCCTTACTCAAATAACATCACTTTTCTCCACAAAAGTACGACAACTGAACGGATTTTTTAAAATGTCCTCAACTGTACTTGTATTTTCTGTCATAGCTCAATGCCTTCCCGGTACGAAGCACAAAAGACAGCACACGGGAAGAACACACATAGAAATAATACGCACAGATGAAAAAAAATCATGAGTTCATATTATCACTTCCAACACCAGACTCACTAGGCGGCGCTTACCCGGCGCTTACCACTGTTTCATATGCGAACACGTCTGCAAGCTCATTTCAGAGCCACCCAAGGCGGCGGGCCTGGGTAGCTGCGCTTACCAGAGGGCTACATACAATCAAATGGAGCTTCCTAAAAGTCAAGAGCGCATGCGCGATCTCCCTAATGCATTTAAGATGGAGAACATCGCAATGCTCACTTCGGGCCGGGTGGCGGCGCTTAATTCCTCCGTCTCTTTCACCCGCTTTCCGTCTCCGTCTGCATCAGCGTTGTATGCTCGATGTAGGGCCACGCTCTGGCCGGGCGCTTTCGCAAGGCTGTGTACCCTTCCTTGAAAGAAATTTAAACTCCTATACTGCGATTTTTGTAGAAAGAGCTCTCAAGGCCACTCAAATCCCATCTTCGCGATGGAATATGTCACGGCATTTCGTGTCATTCACAGTCGTTCCGCTAGATTTCGCACGATCGCGACCGTATGAAGCAGTGCTTGCGATCATGCGACTTCTACCGGCAAGACCGAGAAAAGACGCCAAATGCCGTGACATATTCCATCGCGAAGATGGGATTTGAGTGGCCTTGAGAGCTCTTCCTACAAAAATCGCAGTATAGTTGAGTTCTCATCATGGTGAAAGTCGCAATTTCACTCTATAATAATTACATTTAACGGATATTTTTTCAGGGTAAGCGCAGCTTACCTAGCTTACCTGGAATGCACGCCACTGATAAGTAATGGCATGCACATCTGAACACCCAATCCTTGCTTGTTTTCGCTCCCTCGGACACAGAAAGGATTGTACAGAAAGAAATACTATTTATACGCAACTATTTTATTGCCATTCTAATATTAGCAGGAAATGAACTACTGTAAATTTTTTATGCAAACTAGTTATTCTGAACAAGGTTTTTAAATATTAAAATCAATGCCAAACAACACAACTGAACCCGATCACAGCTAAACAGGCAACAGAGCACTCACGCGGTTTGTTATGCTACCAGCTTTCTGGGCACAGCAATATGGCGCAGGTGGCTTCAAGTTTAAGACGTCATGCCATCTCCATGTATTCTTAGGTCCATGGATAAAAGTAAAATTACGATCCAATTTATTTTAAATAATAAAAAATTACTACTTATAAAAGAAACTAAAATTATAAGTATAAAATAATATTAAATGCAATTTTAATATACACTCGAACGTAACGCTTACTACAACGATTCTCAATGATTCTGTGATTGGTCAAGAAAATGTATCATAATGAAATTAGTATCGAAATGGCTATCATTATGCAATCGGTTGCAGCCATCAAATGACAGCATTATACAATGGGAGTAGAGCGGTGGATACATATTGACTCCTAAGGTACATGAGTCGGAGCTTATGATTGGCCTGTAGGTAGCAGAGATAGAAAAATCGGATAGAAAAAGTGATAAAGTTCTTGAGACACACAGCCCTGATTAGGGCATATTATGTGTGGTTAAATACTACTGGTTTTAATTTCACGTTTGGAAATAGCACGGAAATTATTCACCCTATGCATTGTACGGTCACTGTAACAGGCATAGATATATAAATAGATATGTTTTATTCTACAACTGGGCAAATTGCCCTGTGGCAGAATGCAAAAACATGAAAATACAATTACAGGTACAATTAAATTTTAAGAATAAAACAAAATAAAAACTGGCGTACAAATTCCTTGTTGGTGAGAAATTTTTTTGCTGAGCTTTTTCTGTCGTTTGCTGAATTAGTTAAGCGTGTCAGCGCATGTGTAATTTGTTGATGAATGGGTCATCACGAAGTAAATATTTCACTTAGGGGCCCACAAAAATCCTCCCTTTATGTTAGCTTCTGATAGTTTGGGGAACACATTCTGGAGGTACTTCATTACATCTGATGTATCTAATGCCTTAACAAATTGCTTGATGAGTCCAAGCTTTATACGGAGGGGAGGTAACATAGAAATAAGTTGGAGAGGGGACCTGTTGGTTCTCGCCAAATTATAAGTACACCAAATTTCAGTTTTCTGTTTTCTCCTCTATACCAGGCTTTGAGAGTCATCTGCAACAACCACATACAACATGTGGTGCCCAATTCTTTTCTTGGTCTCCCACACGAATACCAAAATATTTACTGTACGCTAAGCAGAAGATGTTAACATCCTTTATTATACGCTTTATAGCTTTCGATCCCAGGAAGATGCCTCATACATAACAGAACCAGTCTGGATTACGTTTACAACATGTGCGTGAGTATGATCTAGAAGTTTCGGAGCGTCGTAATGTATATTGAAATGTACCAATGTATGCTTGTTGAAATGTATGTTGTATGCTTTTTTGAAAGACAAGGGCTTGTATTTTCTAGCCATAATGAAAATAGGGGATCATCAACTAGAGAAAATTCATGTAATATATAAGTGAAATAATGAAATATGATAAAACTGACAAGGATGATATGAAAATTCCAGTGTTTCGTGTAATTTCACCAGAAATTTAGATTCATTGGATTTCAAGTGTACGCACGGTAATGTCCCATGAAATTAAAAATAAAATTTCTAACGCCACGTTTGTCTCCGCCATACTGAATGAAACTCTTGATGTAAGCAGCAAAAAGGACAACTGTCAACTGCTTTTCATTACGTGTCTGCAAATTGATTCATTTTCTCTTTCGTATTATATTTTTATTATAGATCATTGTTTTCCATTTATAAATTATGCCAATTCTATTGGGTTCGAAATGATATGAATTGGACAATTTTGATAATAATTGGGTTTGATAGTGCTCTTTTTATTAAAGTATGAGGACACACATTTATATTTTGCTAGGTCGTGAACATAAGTCAACTTTTTCTAACTTTCAACCAGTAAACTACACGAAGTACATGAGCCATTATTACTTTTACTGGACCTGTTTTTATTTTAAATATACAAATTATTTGTGTGCTCTAATTGATCAAAGTGACAGACATGGTATTGGTGAATGAGAAATATTTAAATTATAATTAAAGTTTTAAATTATTTTCTCATTTCTGTAGTTACATACCCTAAGCCAAAACTCAGGCTACGCCACTGCGGTTACAGTATACTACATTGTAGATATATATTTCCGCAAAGAGTCCGATTTTTCAAAAACGGATTCCTTGACCGCAATCTCAACTTTTTTAGCTTTTTACTAACATTAGAAATGTAATATTTTCATGAGAAAACGGGTGAAAACAGTGAGAAGTAAGAGAGAAATTCGGATAGGATTTTCGTGTTATCACTTATACTTCGGTTTTTCTTTCTTGGCGCGTGTGTAGGGGGTCATGAAAATGGAATATCTCAGGGTATTTCGCGTCGTTCTCGGTTGTGCCTCTAGGAGTCGCATAATCGCCAGCACTGCTCGATACAGTCGCTATCATGTGACACCTAGCAGCACAACCGAGAACGACGCGAAATACCGTGAGATATTCAATTTTGATGACACACCCCCACGCGCCAAGAAAGAAAAACCGAAGTATAACGACCGCTGCCTCCGTAAATACAGTCCACTGTTTCGATTGTCATTGTTGACGATTTGGTTTGTCGTGTCTAACCTGGACACAATATTCCGAAGTGCATGCACTTTGTTTTCACTTGTAATTCAATTTTACTAAAAATATAACTAAAATTGTAGGTGTTAATGCTTTCTAAATCTGTTTAATATACACTAATCATTTTAAATTTATTACTGTGAAGAAAGGAATATTTTTAGATAAATTTTATTTTCTGTTGTAAGTGGAAGTTATTGGACTGTGAAGCCATGGAGGAGCTCTCCTCCATGGTAAAGCTCTCAACGAACGTTATGACGGAAAATGTTGTATACAATACATAAGCCATTTTCACTCGTGAAACATTAGAACGCTGCAAAATACTTGTAAAAAGCTTGTTTAAAAAGCTAACAGAGACTGTTTAAGCAATTCTCAACAGAATTTATTTCTTCACGATAATGCTACATCTCCTTTTAGCTTCAGTCTTTCTGCTGACAGGATGCTCAGCTTTAGATAATGGTCTAGCACTGACTCCACCTATGGGATGGATGTCTTGGGAGCGTTTTCGCTGCATAGTTGACTGCCAAAGGTTTCCTGATGAGTGTATCAGGTAAGAAACATCTGTAATTCTCAATTAGCATATTTTTTCTGGTTTAAAAGATGATTGTGTTTTTTACATTTTGTATTTGTTGTTTTATATTTTGTGCTAATATTACTTTTTATTTCAACTGTAATTTTATCAGTTTGGTGTTTAAATTCATGAATTAAACTCGGCAATAATGATGGAAAAACAAAATATCGAAGTAACTTCATTTTCAATCAATACTTGAGGCAAAGGGCGGTCAAATTGGCAACGGATAATTTCAGTAAATGTTTGCAGTTAGGTATTCGACTCTGTTAATAAGATAATAATGTAAATTTAATTTTATTACATTTAATGGCAAAGCTAAGTGAAATTACATTCGGAAGATAGCTGTTAATACAGCTTACCTAGTTTTTAAGTAAAGTGTGAAATATCCTGAATTTGTTTACCCTTCACTGAAATAACCTTCCTATTATGCTTTGTAAGCTTGTCTGCTTTT
This sequence comes from Acheta domesticus, assembly GCA_031308135.1. Lineage (NCBI taxonomy): Eukaryota > Metazoa > Arthropoda > Insecta > Orthoptera > Gryllidae > Acheta > Acheta domesticus. The sequence continues at coordinate 4,816 of JAHLJT010009561.1, read as the reverse complement.
GATTATCATGATAAAAATATTTTTATTGTTTTCTGAACGGTAATCAACAATGCCTATTTAAGAATTTCACCTAGAAATTAAAGTTCAATGAAATTCGCCATTAAAAAATAATGGGATAATTTGTAGCCCGTGTCATATGCGAGGATCAAAAGCAAACCATGAGTGACAGGAAACTTTCACGTTTCGCTGGTATGAAGCAAACTTGAAACGCCCGACGAAAACGCTACCTACGTTTAGCGATCGGCGAATAGCTATTTCCCGTTTATGACGAGAGGATATATGTGAAACGAAATGTTTGCTGCCGGAACATTCTTTGGACATTCAGACATTAACAATAGTAAAATATTTCTAATCCCAGGAAGGGTAGATAGGGTAATACTTTATAAGGACTAAGGGTAAAAGACGTGTTTTCACAATGTATGAGAAACCATCGACACATACCTATAAGTGTGCTGAATAAAGAATTCCTCCCCAGTCCTGCATCTAACAGATTTAAGACGAAAAAATGTAGAGAGAAAACACGTTACTGCAACGCACATTATAATCGTGCGTAGCTCGGAAACGAAGCCAGGGGGTAATACTGTTACGGTAAGCCAGTCCGGTAATTTAAAATGATCAATTTTTGCATTTAACAGTTTTAAATGGTATATAATACATGTACTTTTGACGCTCTGAAGTTGCTGAAATTAATTTTTAAAGAACGTGAGGAGGGGGCGTGGCGCCCGTGACGAACTGGCAGTATTTTAACAGGTCGAATAAAGAAGTATGGAGTGTCGAATTTTCTAAACCTTTGTGAATCTCCCGCTCGATATTTGAAAGATTACTATCTGATGTCTGCAATGTTATCTTTTTACTCTGTGACATTATTTCATGTTCATTAGTCTTCAAGGTTCAAAAAATACACAAACCTACTAGTCCACGTGCGTTTGTTTTGGTGTGTTGTGCTGCGTTGCTGTTTGTCGTGTTGTGTGTGTTTTATGAGAAAGAAAACTAGTAAAAATAGTTAACAATTCATTTATTTCACGACACTGTATACACACTCCGCTCACTTCTCTCCTCACGCCCGCTCCTGCCTGCTCCCTTGACCAACCTTACAATCTCTACTTTGTTACCAACATAACATCTTCCCTTTTTACTTTCTCGCCTTACGAATATTTCGTAAGAAGAGAAAGTTATGTAATTGTACTTCAAAATCGATGGACGGCATTCCGTCCGTCTGTGGTCAACGCTAGCGCCTAAACCGTTCGGTCGATTTTCTTCAAAATTGATATTCCCCGATGGTTTTTACTCGTCTCAAGGCCTCTTGAATTTGAAACCGATATCTTAGTATTTGAGGATACTTTACAAGAAGCCCATTTTGAGATTTTGTAAATTAAAAAAAGGCTCTAAATTTTTTGATTATATTTTGTTGTTGAATAGTGCAAAGAGCGTTGAAGGGAATGACGTAGGCATAATTTTCGTTGATAGGCCCTATTTTTCGAAAATTGCAAAAAACTATTTAAAAACGGCAAAATTGAAGATAGAGATTTTCGCCTCAGACAAAGTCTGTTGTACAAAATTAGCACTTCAAATAAGGCCATGTACCATTTTTTGGAAAAACGAATAGTTTTTGCGTAAATTGCGATTCAAATTGACAAAAAAATTTTCTCAAAAACCACTCCAAATTTTTTCTTTAAATTTTCTGCACGTGTGTAAGAAGGGAAGGTAAATATATAAATAAACTAGTGCCATAGAATGGCACATACTTTCTCGCAGTAGTTATTTTCCAAATGCCGACCATCCGATAAATTATGTGGAGTAAACCGTTCCCCGCTGCCTTTCTTGGTCATGTTTTTTGAAAGACATGTTTTTCGCATGTTGACAATTACCGGCTTCCTAATGATAGAACTGATACAAGATCGTTTTGACTGAAATATTAGCAGTTGTTCCGCAAGTCGGTCCCGTAGCGCGGTTGGTTAATGCACCTTCGGGTTGAGATCTTCAATAAGGAAGGTACCGAGTTCGATCCCCCATGGCGAATTTTAATTTAATGAATGTGATGTTGCAGGAAAAAAACACTGAAGAGTGTAGATACTTTATTGAAAATCATTTGAAGTACTTCTACTCACGAATAGATTCAATATAGATAAATAGACAGGACTTGTCTGTGTTTTCCCTAACTGCGTCTTTTAAACAATTTTTCAACTCTGTTATTCGATTTCTGAAGCGTATGACATTATGACGTAAGTAAAATTATGAGAATATTAACGTTAAATTGTAATGCAATATAACCAGAAGGCATGCGATAAACTTACAATCCCTAACGGTTTAGAAAATATTATTACTTTCTAGCCTTACGAATACTTCGTAATACGGTTTATCGCTGCCTTTTTTGGTCATGCTTGGAAGACATGTTTTTCGCATGTTGAAAATTACCGGCTCCTAATGATAAAATCTGTAAATTACGTTTTGACTAAAATATAAGTAATTGCGATAAATGTGGAAATGTCTATATATATTTGTTCAAATTTTTAACTTTTAACAATTTTTTACTTCTCTTCATGTATTTGTAAAGCGTATTACCATCGTATCAAATGTTTCTTTATCATGCATTTACCTTTTTATAGGTCGGTTCTATTCTTTCATGGCTCTGTTCGACAGAGGCGGTGTTGGTGTTGCGTAGTGGTATAAGTGCCGGTTCGTTGAATTTGAGTTTCGGTTTCGGGTCTCGGTACCGAAATAGTTTGCTGGTATAGTACACTTTTGCTTGTTTATGAAGTAGTGGAATAGCAATAAGGACCGTATAGAAGCAGAGCGAGAAAGTATGTGCGTTATAAGCACCACTAGTTTATAAATGAAATAAAACTAATGTAATGCAAACAGCTTTCAATTATTTGTGAAAACATTTTTTCAAATATATTGTAATCACCCCCCTTCTGCTTTGTGAATGGGACCGGTGACAGGTTTTTCTTAACAAGAAACATAACTAAATTTTACAAGAACAAATTAATCTATTAAAAAATGAGATGGATGAATATACAATGAATTACATAAAATGATACCTTGCGGCCCAATCAATTTTACTTGGCAGTTATTGACTGCCATAATTTAACAAATTGGTACAATGCAATTCTAAATTTAGGCCGCTGAGGATTATTCAGGATTACGCTGATGATGTATGAACTCCTCCATCTGAGGGTTGCAGTCCTTCCGCATTATTGCGGTAACAATTACATTACCATGTCTGATGTTTTCGAGAGGAATGCCCCTCAGCTGGCGCCGGCTCGAGTAGACGGGGGAAGGTGGCACCTCGCTCCCCCGCTTTGTCCAAGGTCGACCGCTCTCTCAGCCGCTGGGTCGGTCTCCGCCGGCAGGTCGTTACCCAGGGATAATCACCTTCCAGGCACCCCGGGATGACGTCATGAGCGACAGCTGCGGCGCGTTCCCTTCCTCTCCGAATTTGCGACTCGCGAACAGTTCATGCGAGCGACGCAAACGCGTATGGCGTGCAATCACGATTACTGTTTGCACTGGTAGCAGGTCACGTTCGGCTATGGTTTTCGTCACGATTTTGGAGACTCGGTCCACGCAACGACTGATGCGGGAAACCTGCATTTACGTCCCCATGTGATTATTCCCCGCTAACTAGGCGGGTGCAAGTTCCTCATGAGAACTTGAGAGCAATTTATTCTCGCGAAGTTCGACTAGTAGTGTCGGCTCGCGGAGTTCTAACCGAAGTGTCGGCTCACGAAGTTATAACAGGAGTGTCCGCTCGCGGAGTTCTACCAGAAGTGTCTCTCGTGGAGTTCTCCCGTCCTGACGAGAGTTTTGATACCCCTCCCATTACTTCTATGGTTTGTTCTGTTTGACGGAACTTGAATTTCGGCGGAGTGGCGGGGCGAATCTCCGACCAATGTCTATTTTTGTCGCAGATGAAAAATCTTCGTTGAATTCGGAGTCCGTTGGGCCGGTGAGTGTCGGTTCCTCCCCGCGGTCCGCGCAAGTTCGTTGTGGCCTAGTTCCCAAGAGCGGCACGTGAGGAGAGTCTGTTTAGTTGTAAACATGGAGTGGGTGTTTGTCTCCGGGTCGGTGCTTTGTTGATCGCGCCGCCGAACAGACAAAGCCTGCCCTTCTCCTCTCCCTGCTTTGGGTTGGCGGTGGCGCGGTCCGGACGGCGGAGCCGCAGAAAAGGGAAGGCCGGTCATAAACCTCAACCGCCCCCCGCTTTGTAAGAGCCTGGCTCGCCGGAACGCGAGCAGAGCCCCTCCCAATTCTCGTTACGCGCCTGATCGACTCGAAATTTATAAGAAATTAAATAATATTTCGAACATACTTCCCGTCGAGGTGGGTTGGTCCACGTCCTGACGGGGGGATGCAGAGAAGGCTCTCAAGTGTTCCTGTCTCCATTTTTTCATCGTCTTGCTTTTCATTTCATGTCACATACATTCTTTTCAACCCTTATTCTTCCTCACTGGCCTTCTCGGTATGCTGAACGCCCACCCATGTGTTTGCCGTGCATGGCGACCCGTATCGGAGGGAATGTGTGTCCTGGCAGTTGAGAGGTCTGTTTGTTTCCCAAACACTCACCTTATGCTACGTTCGGCTTGCACTGAGGGATACGTTGTGTACGTATTTTTGGGAACATTCCCTGTAGGCCTCAATACGCTTGCTTTGGCTTCGGACTCTTCTACACGGGTGGTCGGGAGCTAACCCACTCCCGATCAATCGGCTTGGACTAGGTCTTGTACTGAACTCCAGGGTGAGCGGGGGCATACACGGTGGTGCAGCGCTGTGTTATTCCCCCACTATATTGTGGCGGCATATAGCGGTGCCTTAA
>JAHLJT010009560.1:0-17693 GCA_031308135.1 Acheta domesticus | reverse complement strand
CTTCCTAATGGCATATAAATTTCTCTACAGTCTAGTAACTTTCAAATCCGATTAATGTCTCTCCAAATATGTTCAATTCATCCCAACAGTGAATAAAGAAATGAGACACAGCAATGATGCTTAAATGCGGATCGTTTACAGTGATGGCGCACCGCGCAATTTTAGCCGACGGCCGTAAAATTGTTATAACATTCCAAGCAAGTTTCTTAACCCTTCTCCAGGCGAGGTACTTTTGTAACGTATCACGGCAAGCAGTGTCTAGCAGACACTGTTGTACAATCAATGTTTTCCAGTATTCTCTTCAACTTTTCAACACCTATTGTTTTAATTGTTTTAGGATATCATTATAATGATGAAAAAGAATAATTATTATGATTGCGTAGGCTTCCGCGGCCGGAAAGGTTAGTACGCAGGAGTACGCTCTGAGGAAGGCCACAATATGTTGGCCGAAACGTCAGCCAGCAAATCGATGACGCGGCTCATCCCGGATAGCCTGGACCACATGAATAATTAATGAAAATAATTCCTTTAACCCAAAAACTTACAAGAAGCGATGGAGTGTAACATTTTACTTTCCCGTATACTTAGGTATACGGGAAGGTATAGGGAAAGTTATGTAATGCTGCGCGAAAAAATGGCAAATTTTCGGCGGAAAAAAATTCATTGCCGAGCCGTGATAACGAAAAACCCATAAAACCAGTTGCTAAATTAAGAAAAAACTAGTGGTGCTAGAATGGCACAGACTTTCCCGTATTAGTTTTCTATTTCTTTGGGTCTTTGCTAGCTATTCGAAATTGCCACAACTCTTTCTTGCCAGCTGACATCTTATCAACGCCAAAAGTACATTTATTTGTCATTTTCTACATCCTATTGGTAGAACGGAAACATTAATTTCAGAATATTAAAGAACACAAAAACCTAGTCACAAATGGCAATTTTCTTTTAAAAGTTATGTGCCGTTAGAGAGAATATGGTTTATTAGCGCTACTAAAAATGCGAAATTTGAAGTTCATAGTCACAGACAATGTTCCAGTTTTCAAAATATTTAATTTGAAATTATTTAAAGGACTTACACTCACAAAGGACTTACACCCTTACTTACGCAATTAATTTTTTTTCCGCCGAAAATTGGCCATTTTTTCGCGCAGCATTACATAACTTTTCCTATACCTTCCCGTATACCTAAGTATACGGGAAAGTAAAAATGACAAATTTTCAGGCGGAAAAAATTAATTGCCGGGCCGTGAAAAGGAAAAAGTAGATAAAACCAGTTGCTAAATTAAGAAAAAAATCCCCTAACACATGGTGTAGCCAGAAACCCTATTTTCTACCTTGATACCGAAAAACCAATTGAAAGGAAAACGTCCGTGTGTCCGTCCGGCTGTCCGTCCGTCCGTCCCTCTGTCCGTCTGTGAACATTGCTAGCGCCTAAACCATACGTACGATTTCTTCCAAAATGGATATTCCCGGTCGATCTGATTCTAGTCAAAGCTTCGAGATTTTGAAAAAGATTCTTCAAAATTTGGGGTACTTTATATGAAGCCCCCGGGAATTTTGAAAATTTTCTCGAAAACGACTCCAAATTTTTTCTTTAAATTTCTTGTATGAATATTGTAAAATACACTTATTTATATTGCATAGGTCCCATTTTTACGGATAACTCTGAATTTTTGAAAATTGCAAAAGTTTAAAAATTTTTACGGCGTCTTCCTGGAACTACAAAATTGAAGATAGAGATTTTTCCTTCAAATAAAATTTTGTCTTCATATTTATTTATTTATTTAAGGTCATATACATTTTTTAGAAACTTTTAATAGTTTTCGGGCAATATCGCATGCAATATGTGCAATTTTAAAAAATTACAAAAAGAAGATTTTCTAAAAACGGCTCCAATTTTTTCCTTAAACTTTTGGTAGGGATAGTGGTAAATGTACTCTATCAGATGACATAAAAACCATATTGGTCTATCGGTTCAAAAATTACAAAAATGTAAATTTTTTGACTTGTCCCTCACGTTGTTAATATTTACATTATCGTCGATTTTTCACATTATTATATTTACGAGTATATATGCTTTAAATAATGTCAAGTAAAGTTTTCTCGAAAACACTACTGTTTTCTGTGAAAAGTAGCTCAAATTTCGGCATTTTCAAAAATGCTCAAACGCCATTTTCTCATATATGGCTGCAAAGTTTTGCTTGAAACTTTTGTAACGGATAGTGTTAATTACACTCTTTAATATGACGTTAAGTTTATTTTGAGTTAATTCTTTTGTTTTTTAAAAAATTATATCAATATAAATTTTTGAAAGATCTTTCACATCTTTAATATGGAAATTATCCGCAATTTGTAAAGATTATTATATTTTGTGAGTGTATGTGCTTCAAATAACTTCAAATAGTGTATTTTGAAAACTCAAAACATTTTCTGTGAAAATGAGCTTCAAATTTCGCATTTTTAGTAGTGTTCAAACGCCATTTTCTCTTAAAACGCACATAATATTTAAAAGAAAATTGCCATTTACGGCTTGGTTTTTGTGAGGGACAAAGTGGGGACAATGGGACAAACGGGATAAAGTGGGACAATATGACAAATGGGACAACGGGACATATGGGACAAGGTGGGACAACGGGACAAATGGGACTAGGATACAAAATGGGACTAGGAGTCAAAATGGGATACGATAGACGTCAGAACAAGACGGGACAAGGGGCAAACGGAAAAGGGGGACAAATGGGGCAAGTGGATCAATGGGACATGGGGACAATATGAACGAATAGAGACAAAAAGGACAAGGGCCAAGTGGGACATAAGGGACATATTTATCAGTAGATCTCTGAACATTGGAAAAACCTTACCCCGAGTGTCCGCTAAAATATTTTTAATGGACTCTCAAGCATTTTAGCGGCCGTTGCTACGGACGCGCTCTTGAAGTGTTGTTTAGATGCCTGGTTGCTAAGGAGCTAAGCGGGTGTTTAACGATGTAAATAACAAAAATACATTTACCATGCTATTAAATGGTAACACGCAATGTCAGGTACCCCCAAACATGCCATGATATCAGGAGTGTCAGGGATTTCAGTTATGTGTAGTTATTGTTTCTTCAGTGACGATATTCTGCAGCGTCACTTCTTGCACAGCCTGGCACAGCGTGTTCGCATGGCGTGTTTTTATCACCCGAGTCGTAAAAAGGTACACGTGCGAATTATCTAGTACCACTTCGGAATTACAAGAGTTCTATTGCCTCTTTAATTTGAAGAATTAAGCATTTCGTAAGCCATCGGCCGTGGTGGATTAACATATTAATAGTTTCGATTGTTATAAAATTACTGTGAGATCTATTCCGAAATCAGTCATTTTGTTCACGCAAGCAATAATATAGCTATAACCAATATGTCTGATACATCTGACAGCCTGAGTAGCAGCTGTACAAACTATATCTGTGTTATGTATTTTAAAGCGATCCTGGTGGCTGAGATCCACACTATGTGAGCTCACCCTTACATCTGCAAGATACCCACAGTGCACTTTAGCCTCCCTCTTGCAGTATAGACGTTGTGGCGTCCTTTTTACTTTCCCGTATACGTACGTATACACGGAGTGATATACGTAGTATAGGGAAAGTTATGTAATGCTGCGCGAAAAAATTGCCAATTTTCGGCGGAAAAAAAATTAATTGCCGGGCCGTGAAAACGAATAAGTGGATAAAACCAGTTGCTAATTTAAGAAAAAAATCCTCTATCTCGTGGTGTGGTCAAAATCCATGATTTGTTGCTTCTTTATACTTAAAAATCGATTGACGGCATTCCGTCCGTCTGTCCGTCTGTGGTCAACGCTAGCGCCTAAACCGTTCGGGTCGATTTTCTTCAAAATTGATATTCCCCAGTCGATCTGATTCTAGTCAAAGCTTTGTGATTTTGAAAAAGATTTTTTAAAATTTGGGGGTACTTTATATGAAGCCCCCCGGGAATTTTCAACATTTTCTCAAAAACGGCTCCAAATTTTTCTTTAAATTTCTTGTATGAAGAGCAAAATACACTTTTTAACATGGCATAGGGCCGATTTTCACGTACAGCTCTGAATTTTCGAAAATTGTGAAAGTTCGAATTTTTTTCGGCGTCTTTCTCCAACTACAAAATTGAAGATAGAGATTTTTTTCAAATAAAATTTGTTCTGCATATTGAGTTCTTTAATAAAGGTCATGTAAATTTTTTCACAATTTTGGTAGTTTTCGTGCAATATTTCATGCAATATGTGCAATTTTAAAAAATTACAAAAACAAAATTTTCTCAAAAACGGCTCCAAATTTTTCTTTAAACTTTGGTAGGGATAGTGGCAAATGTACTCTATCAATGACATAAAAGCCATTTTGGTCTATCGGTTGGTTTTTTCAAAACTTACCAAAATGTAAATTTTTTACTCGTCTCTCACGTCGTTTATATTTACATTATCGGCGATTTTTTTACATTATTATATTTACGAGTATATATGCTTTAAATAATGTCAAGTAAGTTTCTCGAAAACACTACCGTTTTCTGTGAAAAGTAGCTCAAATTTCGGCATTTTCAGAAATGCTCAAACGTCATTTTCTCGTATATGGCTGCAATTTTTTCTTGAAACTTTTGTAACGGATAGTGCTAATTACACTCATTAGTAAGCGTGAAGTTTATTTGAGTTTTTTTTGTTTTTTCAAAAATTATATAAATGTAAAGTTTTTTGAAAGATCTCTCACATTTTTAATATGCACATTATCCGCATTTGTAAAGATGATTATATTTGTGAGTGTAAGTGCTTCAAATAACTTCAAATAAAGTAGTTTGAAAACTCAAAAATTTTCTGTGAAAAAGAGCTTCAAATTTCGCATTTTAGTAGTGCTAAAACGCCATTTTCTCTTAAACGGCACATAATTTTAAAAGATAATTGCCATTTACGGCTAGGTTTTTAGTTCGTTAATATTCTAAAATTAATGTTTCTGTTCTACCAATAGGAAATCGAAAAATTAAGAAAATGACAAAAAAATGTACTTTTGGCGATGATAGATGGTAGCTGGCAAGAAAGAGTATGTGGCAATTCCGAATAGCTAGCGAAGACCCAGGAAAATAGAAAACTAATACGGGAAAGTCTGTGCATTCTGTAGCAACCACTAGTTTACTTTGGTGTGGATCGTTGGCGGCCATGCAGGTGGATTGCGCTGCTAGCGAGATGTTTGTTGAGCGCCGCCATGTGGTCGCGTGATGTGATGGCCTCGTGCAACTTGGTTCTTTTTACACCACTGTAAATTGTCTGTGTCCACTTAAGGCTGGTTTGAGGGGATTGTTCCCTCTTTATAGCGGACGACTGTGGACAGGCACCGCATCTCTGCGGGATGTTTGCAGAACCCCGCCATGTGGCCTCGAGTTGTGATGGACTCGTGCAGCATATTTATGATAATTTGAAACTTGCAGGAAGAACAATTCTCGCACTGGTACTGTGGAGGGTATTAGTAACTTATGTTTTGTACTGGAGAAAACCTTTCCCCGTGATGTAAGATTTATTCAATTATTTGAGTTCTTTGCCAACAAGCATGATATTTTGTTTATTATGTTATGTATGTTTATTAATTGTGATAAAGTTACGTATGAATGTTACCAAGTTATTCATGTGTTCCAGAAATTTCTTCAATCATATGCGTTATTTGACATTAAGCATGGTATTAATTGAGGAGGAAAACAGTTTGTACACTATATGCTGTCGCCATATCATGAAAGATGTTCATGGCGGTTGCTTCAAACGTATACAACACAGTCTAGATACGGCTATTGTGTCATCTGGGGCCAATATGCATCGTCTGTGTGCACTTAACGCTGGTGTTTACCTAAATTGTTGCAACATTGCTTACTGGTACTTCATTTATGTTTGTTTTCTCTTTCTTTCTTTCTTTCTTAATAGCTTGTTTAAAATATAACTTTATGCTCTTTCAAAGGATAATTTTAGGATACTGTATAATGTTTTATTGAAAATTCTATATGATCTGATTTATTGAAAGGATTATTGAAAATTGTAATTATAAGTTTATGATAATACAATGTTATATATTTACTCAACAATGTGTTTGAGCATTCCATTATATTCCTTCGTTTTCTTGGCATAAGAGCTCCTAGTAGTTTAGTATCCTGAGTGTCGTAGGTTTGTTGAGGGTTCACTACTTTAAATTTGTCCACACCGCATTAGTGGCCCCCAAAACATTTATATGGCTATCATGAAATATATTGAAACTGAGTTTCATTCAATTTATTCGGTTAGAATACTTGTTGAATCGTAATCTACTTCTGATTGTATTTACTCGTTACTTATGTAATTACAATTAACGTCATGTCCTATCAATATTGTGCAGATCTATACAATCTTTTCGTTTTCTATCTTCTACAATAACTCATTTCTAATTTCTTCTTTGTCAAATCTTTTAAAAATATGTCTGAGTAGCATAATATTCCGCTGGAATGTTTGTTGCACAAATTTGAATGATGGTAAAACCTTCCTCGTCATCTTTTATAGTACTTTCAGTGATATGTATTATTCTATCACTAAAATCCAAATAATCATATTTTGAATGTGCTGGAGGGGTAATACAGATCAATGGTTGTCTTACTTCTGTGATATAAAAGTTTCCTTCGTGCTTTTCCAAATGATTTTCTTGCGGGTGATTATTGGGTTTATTTGGAAGATCGCCCCCCCCGAGAACCTATGTCTACTATTCCACGTTTTTCGAAATGTGGCTAGGATTGGGACTACTCTACTTGCTTCTCGAAACCGAATATTATTATCATTAGCCAAAGGCGGATATATTTTCCAGATATTATTCGAGTGCTTTGAAAATGTTCAAATTAATCGTTCTGGAAATGCAACATTCCTGCTAGTACAATTTCAAGCGAGCCAGGAAGGGCATATTCATTTTTTTACAAATAACAGTATAACTTATTATTTTGTCATATTTGGTCCCACAAAAACTAAAATAATATAAAATGATTAAAAAGATGTTGAAATGATCTAAAAACATTTGAATACATTTTTAAAAATTTATTAATAGTCAGAATACGTAATTTGGTAGATTTTTTAAAATTTGCCTTAATTAATACGTCACATTTGTCTCGATGATGAAGGTGGAACAATCTTCGAAACATTGATCGATGAAATTAAGTGTAATAAGTGGTGCTACAGAATGGCTCAGACTTCCCAGTATTAGTTTTCTATTCCTTGGATCTTCGCTAGCTATTCGGAATTGCCACATACTCTTTCTTGCCAGCTACCAACTATCACCGCCAAAAGTACATTTTTTTTGTCATTTTCTTAATTTTTCGTTTTCCTATTGGTAGAACGAAAATATTAATTTTAGAATATTAAAGAACACAAAAACCAAGCCGTAAATGGCAATTTTCTTTTAAAAAATGTTTGTAGTTTAAGAGAAAATGGCGTTTCATCACTACTAAAAATGCGAAATTTGAAGTTCATTTTCACAGAAAATGTTTTTCAAAAATTATATAAATGTAATTTTTTGAAATATTTCTCGCATCTTTCATATGCACATTATCCGCAATTTGTAAAGATTATTATATTGTGTGTGTGTAAGTGCTTTAAATAATTTGAAATAAAGTATTTTGAAAACTCAAACATTTTCTGTGAAATGAGCTTTCAAATTTCACATTTTCATTAGCGCAAAAACGCAATTTACTTTAAAGCGGCACATAATTTTTAAAAGAAAATGACCATTTAGGACTAGGTTTTTGTATTCTTTAATATTCTAAAATTAATATTTCTGTTCTACCAACAGGAAACCGAACAATCTGTCCTGCAATGGAATTAGTTTCGTTGACAGTAATGTCGGTTCCAGGAAGGTAGTGTTTTTTCTAATGTCCATAAAATTTTTCCCACACATCCCTCAAAAAAGCAAATTTATCATTCCGACGTTTTCTGGACCACGTGATTTGCCATCAAATCGTAGAAAAATATTCACTTGGTTGGCTGGTTGGTTGGCTTGCTGGCTTACTTACGTGACTGACGTGCTGTGGCGGTGCTCCAATATTTTACTAATTTTCAGCTACTTTTCTACATATTTCAGGTGTTATTGCTGTTAAACTATCTTCTTTACTTGTTTACTTGTTACAGATAAGCAGACAGAGATTTATATTGTCCGATGCAGTGAAAAAGAAGTAATCCAAATATTTGGTTTAAAAGACCGTGTAACGGACAAACGTTTATTTGAACAGTGTAAAGACCATTAATATTAATTTTTCTCTGTAAATAAATTTAAATTTGCGTGAAGTTTTAAACTATTAGTGAAAGTGTTGTGAAAATTGTAAAAACATAAAAATTCAAAGTTTCGTCTACCACAGTAACGGAAAGACTTGAACTTTATCTTTAAATTTGTCGAAGTGGTGAATTTCGTGTCCTTGCAATAGGTAAAGTATAGTAATCTAATTGTATTTAGTTTGCAGCTTCAATCTATTAAACACACTGAACGCTTTTTGATTTTAATTAATCACATTTAATATTAATTAGAATCAGATCACCGTTATTTTTAAATAAATACGTAACGTATTTAAATAAGTTAATACAATTAAATTAAGATAATTTAGGGAACAGTTTTTTTGTAGTATTCTGAGTTATCTATTTACTTATTTTCAAACTTACCACGCACTTTACACGCATTGTGACATGGCTACTAATCGCTATACACTTTGTACTCTCTACACTCTCAAAGCCGATGTTCTGAAAGCCTCACACACATCATCAGTAATTTAGATGAACATATCCGAAGGCTCGAAGAGGTCGTTCAAAACACAGACGGTTGGACAACAATAGGCAACACCGCAAAACCTCCAACCGTCCATTCGCGGAAGCAAAAACACAATCACCACCACCAATCACGACTTAAAACAGATTTTCTGTATTAGACTACTACAATCATGAGCACCCCACCCATCATCGACATGTCCATTCACAAACCAACGCAAACAGGCTAGCAAGCGCAAAGTAACAAAGACTCGTAGAGTTGCGCAAACTGTCTCACAAGAAACAAGGACATTCCCACTGAGCCCATCAAAAGGTACTCATTTTAGCAGATAGCCATGGGCGACAAATCTCCTCCCTGTTCAGTGAGAACTCCCAACCAATTTTACTGCCATGTGTGTGTTTAAACCTAAGGGAGGTTTGCCGACGTGACCAGTGAGTTGACACGCACACAAAAACCCTCTCCAAACGGGATACAGTCATCATCATAGGGGGGCAGAATCACATTAATTTGGGTGGTCACTTTACGCCTGAACAACATGTTGACAAATTACAACGTGCCGCCCAAAACACGAACATTGTAGTCTCGACTCTGCCCTTCAGGTACAACAAAACAGAACTATGCAAAGAAATTAGTCACGCAAACAACCAATTGAAACTGCATCTGAGAGGCACACATGTTAAACTGTTTTAGCTAAACTTTCTCTCAGAAAAACACTTCACCCGACATGGTTTAAACCTAACCTTGTCGGAAAACATGCACTCGGTAGTGAGCTTGCAAAACACATCATTTCACAAACTTGGCATGTCCTGCCCAAGACCCATCCCCACCCACATCTCCTAGTTCTCTTCCATCCTCTGGGACCCAATTACCCTATCCCTGAATCTAATCCGTGTATTACCTCTCCTACTATTCATTCCTCTACAACTGTCACCCCTCCTTCCTCACCTCTTGTCACTGCTGGGACACGACATTTCCTTCCACCAAGCACTCGAGGTAAAATTGAAATAAATAAATAGCAACTACAGTCAGACACAGCAAAACATCCGTGTAGGTACATGCAAAAGATTCGAATAATGCATCATAATGTGCAATCTCTTTAAATAAAATTGAATTTATCAAGGCAGCATTACAATGTGATCTAGGACAAATACATGTTTTTTGCTTTACAAAACATTGGTTGTCTCAAAATGATATAAACACACTCCAAATTCCTAGCTTTTACCTTGCAGGATCGTATTGTAGAGCGAGGGAATCAAATAAGGGCCCTGCTTACGGAGGTTCGTGTATTTAAATAGAATTTCTTATGTAAATAAGAAATTATATGGATTCTACCTTCTTGTCACAATTCAATTTATATGCAGTTGAAAAAGTTTTTGAAACAACAGTAGTACATCTTTTTTTAATTATTTTTTTATTTTAGCCGCATCAACATCGCGGTTATTATGGATATCCTGTTACTGTTACAATACAGTTACAATATAATTATAATGCAGTTTGAGTTACAATACTGCGACTACCCTTCGTCTTCGGTTGGGCGCCTCGGACGGGTAGCCGGCTCGCTCAGTCGGGCCTGAAATGGCGATGATGGAGGAAGCTGGCGGTCGGGGTCAAATGAGAAGCATTGCATTCATATAACAACATGGGGGATTTATTCAGTAATAAATCACGAATGAACTGGTACCAATCATGTCGGCGAGCATGCTCCCCTTTACCCAAATCAAAAAAATATGTCATGCACACACACAAGTAAAATTAAGAAATACAAATTAATACAATTACAATGACAAAGATTTTCCCTTGCGCAAATTCCCTCTTGGCGGCCAAGCGCGGCCGGGGAATCTCTCTTCGTCGCCCGTCAAAAGGTAATTAGCAAAAATTGTTCGCCACACAGTTTATGACTTTCGACCACGGGCGCACCACAAAAGCAAAATAAATTCTGCCTCCGCAAGGCGGCTTGCACAACCCACCAAAGTTGAATAACCTCGGGCCGTCAGCTGGCTGCGAGGGTC
This sequence comes from Acheta domesticus, assembly GCA_031308135.1. Lineage (NCBI taxonomy): Eukaryota > Metazoa > Arthropoda > Insecta > Orthoptera > Gryllidae > Acheta > Acheta domesticus. Next base: position 6,914 of record JAHLJT010009560.1, on the reverse strand, counting down.
GTCACGGCGATGAGGCGCCGCCCGAGTGGGGTGGTGCGCAGGACTGAACCAGGTATACGCGAGGGGGCTGCTGGGGCTGGCCCAACACACAGCGCCGTCCGCTCACTGTTGTGAATGATTAGGTAATGTCTGCTCGAACGAATGATCTCCTCACTCTCGATCTATCACACGATATTTGGAGATCGTAGCGAGTTCGTGAATCATCTAATAATCTCACGAAAAAGTCCCGAATTCGAGCACAAGTCGGATATTAACACAGCACAATTCACTGTCAATTGTCCGTCACACAGCCCCGCGGTCTACAATTGTTAAAGGGGACTTGCACAAATTCTCCCAAGAAAACTCAATGTTTTTTATAAGTCCATCCAACACGAACCGAACTCTGTCTCCGGCGCCTAGTGCCACCACAAAGACAACTTGTCCCCCCTTGACCGCTACTCGCGTCCTACCCCGAACGCAACTCGTTCGCTTCTCTCTTTGCGTCGCCTGCTCGAAGTCCCTCGAAGCTTCTTTCCCCCACCAAAATTATCCCCAAGATTCTGGAAACTTCCAGAACATTGCCTAATTCCGGCGGCTATTGGCGCAAGGGTAGTGCGTCTCAAACTATTTCTGCCAATCGTCGGGTGTTTTTGAGGCCGAGAAATGAGAGAGAAGCTGGCTATCGCTCCCTCTCGCTTCAATTTTGCGTCAAATAGGGCAGTTATTAATGATGGGGGTGTGAGGGGCTGGAAATCTCAAGGGAGGCTGGGGAGGGCTCTGAGCGTCGCGGAAAAGTACCGGGGGTGCCGTGCGCACGAAACGACCACCCAAGCTCCGGGACACGTGGCCGTGACAAATTCAAAGGGTAGGGGGCGGCGAGTGGCCGCCGCCGTCCTGGCGCCGTCGGCTGACCCTCGCTGTCGTGCGACGCGGAGTAATTCTTAGGCGCGCAATTAACGTATATATTCGGTATCACTACAATACATCAGTAGAAAATTATAACAATTACATTTCCATTATCTTACATAGTAAAATAATCAGGGACAAAAATTACAATTTACATGATCCCTGGCTTTAAATGTCCATAAATATGTTAATGGCTAAACAAATTTGATTATTTTTTCTTGGTCTTCTTTAGAATGCAGGATTAATTGGTGGTTAAATCCATTTGATATTCTTTGACTGTTATACCTGGAACATATTTGTGATCAAGGTTTAAGGCGGTTGCATATATCACATGAAGTGGAGTGTTTTTGGATCAAATAGAGATGGCTGAATTTACACTGTCCAGTTCGTTACCGTTGAAAGGACTACTTGTTTCCTGCGTCGGAATTTGTGTCGGTGCCTACTAGTGCGTAAAACTGTTTATAGGTTTATAATTTAGCCATTTAGCTAGCTTTATAATTTGTCCATTCATGGCTCCATTTATTTTTCATTTCTTCCCCAACAATTTTAAAATGTCTTCAACTGTACATGATAAGTTATGTTCATTTGTTGACATTTGAAGATCGATTAATATATTACTTTTGCTGGCGCCTCTGGTTATGAAGACGGTTCGATTTGAGAAGGATCCATTCTCGAACCAAATTTATTCCTGCCTTGATGATCTGAAGATATTCTTCTATAATAACGATGTTCATTTCTGTTTTAGTACTCTTGCTCCTGTTGATTGATGATAATGAACTTGTGAGCAGAATGTGAGCACATCTTACTACGCTCAAATTATCTTATTTTGCCTTTACAAACCTCCAACAAGCGAGCTTCAGATTATTTCACTTTCTTGGAAAATCTAGAGATAATTCTGAACAAATTAGTAAAACTCTCTTTTAAATCCATTGTTGTAAGTGGAGATTTCAATATTGATTTTCTGAGCGAATCCCACGAAAAAGAGCAGTTTCTCAATTTACTTCATTCTTTAATTTAGATATTACAGTGAATGTACCTACACGGAATACACTTAAATCACAAAAAGCATTAGATCAAATTATAATTAAAAAAACCACAACTACATATGAATAATAACGAATAATCTAGGATACAGTGACCAATGCACAAATTCTGACAATACTAAGAACATAAACACTGACACAATAAATAATACACGCATGTGCAGAGCATTCACTAAAGTTAATATAAATTATTTACGGACTACTTGATGAAGGAATCATGGGACGCACCTTATAACGCTGTTGACACAAATGAAAAATATAATTTATTTTCTCCAAGCTTTGAATTCGTTTTAACGCGTGAACGCGCATCCATATACCGCAGCCTTCTCCCGAGCTTCCCTTGCAGCCGTGAATATTTGGGTCACACAAGGAATTAGAACATCGTGTAAAAACAAACGTACGCTTTACTTTATTTCTAAGCATCACAACGTATCATTCGGATTCCATGTATACTTCCGAGAATACAAAAGAATTCTAAAGAAAGTAATAGTTCAGGCAAAAATAATGAAAAATTGTCAGGACATTGTGAACGCTAGTAACAAAACTAAAGCAATGTGGAATATCGTAAAAAATACAACCACATCATCTCGATACCTTGTAGAGAATGTTATTTTAAAGAATAATGAAAGAGATACGAGTAATACGGAAAAAGTTGCCAGTCTCTTCAACTAATACTTTTCTAGACTTGCGTCTGATCTCACGAAGGGGACTAAAACCACAAAATTCAACATCTTACGCTTCACAAAAAATTTCCGATACGATGTTTAGTTCCGAAACTTCTCCTAACGAAATCCTCAGAATAATCAGTAAGGTAAAAAATAAATATTCATCTGGTTTAGATGAATTTCCGGATTGTTTATTAAAAACTTGTGCACCTGCCTTTATACATCCGTTTACCCAAATTTTCAATGCTTCCTTATGTACTGGAATATTTCCAGATATTTTCAAAATAAAAAAATTAGGCCACTTTTTAAAAAGGGAACAAAAATGAAATTCAAAATTACCGGCCAGTTTCTCGTTTTTCAGTTTTCCCAAAAATATTAGAGAGGCTTTTCTACTCACAAATGGAAACTGTCCTCACGAAATACAAAGCGTTTTCAGACTCACAACACAGTGTTAGAAAATCAAAATCTACGGAAACTGCCACTTCTTCTTTTCTTAAAGATGTTGCTTTATCAATAGACCAAAATGAAGTATCAATTGGAATATTCTTAGATCTTTCGAAAGCTTTTGCCGTTATTGACCATAACATCTTGCTCTCAAAATAACCTTCGTATGGAATTCATGGTATTGCCCTAGATTGGATAACTTCGTACCTTAAACATCGGATTTAAAGAGTAGAAATACCATACTGGCACGAAAGGATATATATTTATTTTATTTATTTACGTCAAATACGGTTAAATACTGTGTGTGATGAGCTATGGGGAGAAGTGAATTTTGTGCACGTTTTCATAATTCTGAGATCTCTGTCCTAAACCATATTCTAGTCGAATTTTGAATACAGAAAAGAGCGGTTTTTTCATGTTTTGTGGACAAAATATTCGTTCCTATATAATAAAATATATTATCAAAGGTAAATTAGTTATAAATTCCTGCCCTGAACCCTCATGTTCTTCATGAAAGAATAATACTTTTTGCCGCGATAATACGGAAAACGATAATTTGAATAACTATATTTCCCACTGAAATTCAGAAGACGTGCACAAATAATGAAGTTACATTTATTAAGTTGCATTTCATACTTATGTTTCCAATTCTTTGCCAATCGAGCATAGGGTCCCATAAGGTTCGATCATAGGGCCTATCCTCTTTCTGTTATATGTAAACGATATGCTCTCGTGTATTAAAAACGGAAGAACGGTTCTGTTAGCCGATGACACGAATGTTCTTTGAAAAAATAGAAGAAGTAAATAGTACAATTTCAGAAGTTTCAAATTGGTTTAATAATAACAAATTGGTTGTTAACGAAAGAAAAACTCTTTCAATGCATTTTTGCATTTCAAATCGGCAATCGTATGTTCCATTGAAAATGAACAATATGCAATTAGCTCTTGTTGAGGTAACAAAATTTCTAGGTCTCTCAATGCAATCAAACCTCAAATGGAATGTACATGTAACAGAATTAAAAACTAAATAATGTTCATTATGTAACGCATTCAGAATTCTTTCAAATTCAGTCTGCCTTCATGAGTTTATTTTGCAAACGTACATTACCGTCTGAAATATGGCATAATAGTCTGGGGAAGCTCATCCTGTAGTACTCAAACGTTCAGATTGCAAAAGAAAATTATTCGAATAATGAAAGAATGCCTTCCACGTGATCCCTGCTAGCCTCTTTTCCTTGAGCTTGGAATCTTAGCATTGCCTTGTCTATTTATTTACGAATCTGTAATATATGTCAAAAATTACCCACTTAACGCAGGGAACATATTTTCATGCAATATTGATATTTATAATTACAACACACGTCGTAGAAATCACGTGCATCAAGTGTCAGTATCAACAGCTCAGTACAAGAAATCCACAAACAATATATGTACGTTACTTTACAACGCACTGGCAGATGACGTTAAACAATTAAAGTCGGTACACAACTTTAAGTTAAAAGTAAAATCTTTTCTGCTGCATAACTGTTTCTATACAATTAGAGACTACCCTGACAAATTCCGTCAAAAAGAAAAATAATGTTTACTTTAACAAAACAATGACATATAATGAATTTGTTGACATTTGTTTGTATACATTTAAAAAAAAGATTTAATACGCCTGTAACTAGTAATGTACTTCAGCTTCCGGGTCAATGACCCCCATCTCGATCAGGTTTTTTCCCAGTTTCCCTGATCCATTGAGCAAATGCTGAGATGGCCCCTTCTTTTGCGTCTGGAACGTAAATGTAGTTTCACTGTGCGCACGTTTTGTTGAGCACTCCTTTTGCTTATAGTGGTAGGAGTAGAACTGATGTTCATTACTATTTTGTCAGCAATGCAGAAAAATCAAATCAGCAGTTTATTTACCGTTGAAATTGATTTTCTATAACTCGGGAACAAAAGGTTTTTCAAATTTCTATTTTTCTAAAATAATAAATTTTCTAAATTATTTTTCTAGTTTTTCAAATGTTGCTAATTTCACCCCCTTTTTTTAAAATTCTGGGCTTCAAGAAAATGTGCGCAGATAATCTCTTCCCCCTTACGTCATATACAGTCAGTTTATTACTGTTTGTTTGACCAAATAAATAATAAATAATACTCTGCCATGGCCAGTCTCGATTGAGAATGTTTGGGGTGCAATGGAGTGTGCGATCAGCTCCTAACCCCTATCCACCAATCTGCAAGAACAGCGCGCTCAAGTCTCACTCATGGGATGGACTAGCACAGGACTTCATTCAAGACCTGTACAACTCCATGCCCGCGACGTCTGGACGCGTGTGTTCGCCTACATGGCGGCCCAACGCCGTGCTAACATGTACCGTCTATGGCCGTGTAGCGCAATAAATGTTGGTCCAACGAATGTGAAAGTATAATCATTTTGTATGCGCGTGGTACTCTCTACCTGCCTACCAACGATAATCACAATTCATCTCGTCCTTCTGGGTGCAGCTTTTTTATGACGATGAATGTATATTCATTAACATAAATAACGACAATTAAACACAATACATCTTGTGAAGTCTGATAGCATGCTGAACAGTTCCTTTTATCAGCAGTGAAGGTTGGCCGCATTTCTTTTCAAAACACCCACTTCGACTTCGCTTGACAAGGCTTCGCCGAAATATTTACTTGGTTCGGATTACCGCTTGATGACACGGCACATTCCATTACAGAACGGTTTTTCAAAGGGTCTCAAAAGTTCTATTTTACACATTGATTCGAAATTTTTTAACTCGCTCTCTTGCTACGGAGTTTATTCCATAAACTTGCAGTACAAATTTAAGGTTGAAAGAACAATTTTTTCCCACTATCCAGATTATTAAAAAATCTGGATAGTATTCCGTTTACACTGTATGACGAAACCCAAAGTCTCTGTCGCATCAGGAAACGCTGCTTCTTTTCAGCAATTTTTTTCTGTGACTTTTTCATTGGTGTCATTTTAATGTTTTCGACGCTATTCAGTGTTGGTTGCGCAATCACACTTGACAAAAAAAACGAACACTCTAACTTCGAGTTTTCAAAACACATTAAAAAGTTGCCTAATACATATGTTTATAAATTACATTTAGGTTTTCACATGCTTCGGAATGGATTTGTAATTGAAACTTGCTTTAAAACATAAGAAAATGACCATATAACATTCGATTAACACAATACTTACGAATGTAATATTGCACAGCAATGCGTTCTCATTTCGCACGATAGAGAAGAATTGCTTTGGAAGAGATAAGAGCTCGTGGAGAGATATCACGCTTTCTTCGTTTAAGTCACATTTACTTTTAAAAACTTGTGCTAGCCGAGTGTTATATCTTCAAGACATGTGAAGGCACTCGCACTCGCACTCGCACTCGCACTCGCACTCGCACTCGCACTCGCACTCGCACTCGCACTCGCACTCGCACTCGCACTCGCACTCGCACTCGCACTCGCACTCGCACTCGCACTCGCACTCGCACTCGCACTCGCACTCGCACTCGCACTCGCACTCGCACTCGCACTCGCACTCGCACTCGCACTCGCACTCGCACTCGCACTCGCACTCGCACTCGCACTCGCACTCGCACTCGCACTCGCACTCGCACTCGCACTCGCACTCGCACTCGCACTCGCACTCGCACTCGCACTCGCACTCGCACTCGCATTCGCACTCGCACTTGCCACTGTGTCTGCGTAGTAAAATTCGCATGATCCGCAGTGTGCGCCAACCGTCCATAAGCCACTTTTGTTCCCCCTCTTTCCCCTGCAGCCCTACGGTAGCCACCGACCCATTTGCTCGCTCGCATTTCCCGAGTGTGCTCCGGCTGGCTGTCACAAAAGGCATCGGTGGCGGACCGGA
>JAHLJT010009559.1:0-11454 GCA_031308135.1 Acheta domesticus | reverse complement strand
TGGATTGACAACAACTTTGTATTCAAAAAGTGCTGGCACCATAATGATATAATTGGCGTAACGGCAAGTATAAGTGTATCAGACTAATTGCAGTTCATGCTGGTTGAATAATGTTTCATTAATCTTTTAAATACTAACGGGGAAAATTTTCCCATAGCATTTCAACCTGCCGTACCAATGGGGTCTTTTCCGCTTGACCTCCAGAGGCGCGCGACAGCTCTATCTATCGCTTGCTGACGGGTGAAAAGCAGCTGCGCGGCGATTCTCACGTTTGGAGCTCCGGCCTACGTCATCCGGCAGGGATGTGTTGATGGAGGACTGTCTTCACGCGCGAAGACGGAACGTGGTCCACTGTGACATTTCATTCTTTACAGTGCGCCACAGTTCCAGAAACATAGGAACCATTGAACCCCAGAAAATCTTCGTCGGGAGACGCCGCTCTAACGACAACTAAATAATATCACATAACACAGTAAGAACAGAAGAGATGATTTCTGTATGTAGTTTATAACGGAATTTGTGTTAAGTATGGCATATACATATAACTCCTCAAATTTCTTCCGTAATATTTTATTTTAACTTCGTATGTTATAAAAATTTGTGCCAGAAAGATATTTTTCTACATTAGCAGATAACAATAGGGTAAAATCAATATATATCAGTGCAATAAATATATTGCTTTTATATTTTGTTATGTATTGTATTGTATTATTTGCAATGTCCTATATTTTATTGTATTGGCATAAACCAATGACGTGGTTCCATATAAATATCTCTCCAGCCTATCAAAGCATCTCTTAGGGTCTTGTACTTATAAGTAGCACTTCACTGTATACTATCTCGCGTCACACACCACGGTCATAACAAACTCGCCTCGGCCCACGTTTCTCACGGAGATTGCAATCGTATTCTGCTAAGAGTTTCTGATTGTGCTTAAGTCGTGTGCTTTTTGAAGTAAAAATGGCTCGTCGAAAAATATCGCTCACAACTCGCGAAATTGAGTTAATTTTTTAAGTGTCAGTGACTATACGTCTATGTCCACTCTCGAAGATGATCCAAGCTAATTTACTTACACATTATTTTCAGCTGCGATCGAACTGTCCATTTTTGTACATTGATTCCGTTCAAGACCCTAAACCTCTACGATTTAGGTTTCCCCACGGTGTACGAAAAAGACTTCTTACCAATTTAAAATAAAATTAAAGAAAATAAAATATGTTTTTCATTTTTGGAATCGATTTTTATTTTTTACTTTCGCAAACCACTTTAAAAATTTAAAAAAATATACTTTTCATAGTTTTATATAAATCCAATATCCTCAAAACCTACTTTAAAAATATTGAAAATATTTTTTCGAAACACAACTTCGGAATTATTTTTCATAAAGTATTGTGCAGATCTTTTTTCAAGTGGGAAATATTTTTTTAAATTTTGAAACATTCTAAGTATATAGGCATTTTAAAAATCAAATGCGGAAAAATTCGTTTTGCACGCAGAGGGAGTGGAGTAAAGAATGAAAATTAGTAGGAAAAATGAAGAGAATCATTGTTGTACGAAGTTGAGTTTAATTTTCAAAAGAACGATGAGAGCAAAAAAATCATTGTTGGTGTAGTTTATTAGAACAACATTTCATTGGTATTCTTGGAAAATGACAATGCAATTGGTCGAATAGTTTAGTATTTATTAGGACATGTGTTCCTCCTCCGTCGCTTTTATTATCCGGAGGTCCCGCCACTCCCGTGCACTCATACGAAGTTGAGTTTAATTTTTAAAAGAACGATGAGAGCAAAAAAATCATTGTTGGTGTAGTTTATTAGAACAACATTTCATTGTTATTCTTGGAAAAGGACGATGCAATTGGTCGAGTAGTTTAGTATTTATTAGGACATGTGTTCCTCCTTCCGTCGTTTTGTTATCCCGAGATCCCGCCACTCCGGTGCACACATACGAAGTTGAGTTTAATTTTCAAAAAATCCATGAGAGCAAAAAAATCATTGTTTGTGTAGTTTATTAGAACAACATTTCATTGTTATTCTTGGAAAAGGACAATGCAATTGGTCGAGTAGTTTAGTATTTATTAGGACATGTGTTCCTCCCTCCGTCGCTTTTGTTATCCGGAGGTCCCGCCACTCCCGTGCACTCATACGAAGTTGAGTTTAATTTTTAAAAGAACGATGAGAGCAAAAAAATCATTGTTGGTGTAGTTTATTAGAACAACATTTCATTGTTATTCTTGGAAAAGGACAATGCAATTGGTCGAGTAGTTTAGTATTTATTAGGACATGTGTTCCTCCTTACGTCGTTTTTGTTATCCGGAGGTCCCGCCACTCCGGTGCACACATACGAAGTTGAGTTTAATTTTCAAAAAAATCCATGAGAGCAAAAAAATCATTGTTTGTGTAGTTTATTAGAACAACATTTCATTGTTATTCTTGGAAAAGGACAATGCAATTGGTCGAGTAGTTTAGTATTTATTAGGACATGTGTTCCTCCTTCCGTCGCTTTTGTTATCCGGAGTCGCGCCACTCCCGTGCACTCATACGAAGTTGAGTTTAATTTTCAAAAAATCCATGAGAGCAAAAAAATCATTGTTGGTGTAGTTTATTAGAACAACATTTCATTGTTATTCTTGGAAAAGGACAATGCAATTGGTCGAGTAGTTTAGTATTTATTAGGACATGTGTTCCTCCTTCCGTCGTTTTTGTTATCCCGAGATCCCGCCACTCCGTGCACACATACGAAGTTGAGTTTAATTTTCAAAAAATCCATGAGAGCAAAAAAATCATTGTTGGTGTAGTTTATTAGAACAACATTTCATTGTTATTCTTGGAAATGGACAATGCAATTGGTTGAGTAGTTTAGTATTTATTAGGATTTGTTTGCCTCCATGCGTCTTTTTTTTTATTTTCAGTGTAATGATTTAGATTTTTTTATAGATAGTATCGAAAGTCAAAGATTTGAAATCAATACTTTTGCATAGTGCATTGTATTGTAGTTGATTCTGTGATAAGACATTTTATTTTTGAATGATATATTTCCTTCGAAGATTGTTTTTGTTCTTGGCGGAGTATCCCTATCTTGCGCCACATACGTGTCATTTTGTTCAATTTTTCAAAAACGGTTTGAGCAAAAAAATCATTGTAAGTGTAGTTTATTAGAATGAAGTTTGATTTTGTTTGTTGGGGAAGGCCAATGCGATGTGTTGAGTATTTTAGTATTTAGTAGGATTGATGTGCCTCCATTGGTGTGTTTTTGGGTACCCAGTTAAAGGATGTACAATTTTTTCTTCGATAGTATCGAAAATAAAAAAGTTAAAAACAATATTGTATATTGTATTGTATTGTGGTTGATGTTATGTGAGGATAAATTGATTTTGAATTAGAGTTTTGCCTTGATGAGTGATTTTCTTATCCTGCGAGAGTGCGTTTTCCGGGTGACTCGTGAGTGGTTTTGTTGAATTTTGCAAAAAACGTTGAGAGCAAAAAAATCAGCGTGTGTGTACTTTGTTAGAACAATGTTTGGTTCTGTTTGTTGGGAAAGGACATTGCGAAATATTGAGTAGTTTAGTTTTTATGAGGAATTGTATGACTTGAATTGTGTTGTTTCTTGACAGTAGTGTAAAGAATTATATTATTTATAGGGAATATTAAATGTTGAATATTTCGAAACAACATTGTTGGATAGAGAATTGTTTTGTGGTTATTTTTGTGTCAAGAAAATCTAATTTTGATGGATAGTTTTTTTCTACGAGTAGTTTTCTTACGCGTAGTTGTTGCGCCTGCCGGGCATTTCGAAAATTCGTTTTTTCTAAATTTTCGAAAAACGGTAAGAGCAAAAAAATTAATGTTTATATATTTGAAAAGCACAAAAATAGCACAATATTTTGTGTATAAAGAAAATTTGTTTTGGCTAATTGGCTTTGCCAGCTTAACATTAAGCCAGCAAAGCCACCCGTTTTTGGAAAAACCGTTGGAGCAAAAAAATTAATTTTTGGATATTTGGAAAGCACAAAAATAGCACAAAATTCTGGGTATAGAGAAAATGTGTTTTTTGAAAATGGCTTTGCCAGCTTAACGGACGTTAGGTCGACACAGGATCTCAACATCCAGCGGGGAAGATCACTGCCACTTCCCGAGGAAAAATACGTACTGCACTTACGGGACTATAACTATAGCACATTGACGCACCCGGAATCAACAATCAATCAAAATTCAGAATGGTGTATTATTTCTAAATTTATTTGAATTCTTTCACTCATTTTAATAATTTAAAATACTAAAATTTTCCACAAAGTTTAAATTCAAATTATTACTAGTTGGAAAAATAATGAAAGGAGAATTAGAAATATACTATATATACATACTATTTAGATGTTTTATTTCGGAACTGTTTCAAAATGAAATATACAAATGCAAAGAAATGATACATTGAATTATTACTATAAATAAACTCAGTTACATATTCTGTACATTAATACTTAAAAATCTCCCAGCCTGTAAATATTTGTTGCCCGAAGCCGCCTTTGCAAGGAAAATAATGGTAATTTCGTGCACCTAGTGAAAATAATTTTCTTAACATCAAGTAGTGAACATAAAATAATTTCTACGAAACATTAAACGTCACTTTGCAAGAGATCAAGAAGTTACATCAGTTAACGGCAGAACTTACGTAAAATCGCTGTTCATATCTGTAGAACTTCGCATCGCAAGATTTTGTGGTCCACGAAACCATAAGATAAAATTATTTAGCTTGTGGATATTGAGAAAGAGATACGGAGAAGAGATGAAGGGAAAACTGCAAACTCATTACTCTCTCACTACCAATGAAGTAAGTTACAAAATTGGTAAAATAAAAAAAACTGTACCCATTTACGAATTACAGTAAATGTTATAAAATATATACACACACACATATATATTATATATATATTATATATATAATTTATGTTACAGCAGCTTTATGTACAATCTCGTTCATTCATTCTGTTCTCATTTCTCTTCCAACTCTTCAGTCCCAATTCATCTACCCACTACTGTGTTTCAAATCCAGTAATCTGGATAACTTCAAAAATACTAATGTATCAAATCACTAATGTAATGGTCGATCGGGCCCATCCATGTCTACGATATTTTAGTACACAGATTTGAATGGTATTGTTTTCTAACTCAAGTTTATGTTTAATACTCAGTTCTTGCGAGACTTCATTGTAATGAAAAGGAAAACAGAACAATAAACAAAATTTTGAAGAGCAATTACGAAATAATTTTACTTTTAATCTAAAAGAGATCATAAGAGTAACCACTATAGAGGATGTTGAACGTGAGGAATAGAAATTTTGACCAAGTATTTTTGATCGTCGGGTTTATTATAAACTTAAAATTAATCCACTTCACCTATTTACATTTCTCTCAGAATTCCCATCCAACAAATGTTATTCAATCATAGCAATGGAATGTTTCCAACATTTGTCAAATTACTCATCAGCAACTCATTACAACTTACATATATAACGCTCATTATTCAAAAAAATCTAAAATGTGAAAAATTTCGAAATGAAAACGCGCTAAGTGAACGGTAGTTTAAACAATCAGTGTATTCTGAAACTCTTTTTTAACTTATTCCTTCTAGCTCAGCATTTCTGCCTTTAAGGGTGTTGATACAAGATTTCTATAAACATTATAGGATGAACCATCCTCAAGTCTGTCAATACACTTCCGATTTAGGTATGTTAGATTGATAAAAAAGTCAAGCAATAGTTGGTACTGTTGTGTAGAAAGAGAGAAAAAGAGAGAGAAAGAGAAAGAAAGAGAGAAAGAGATGAAAAGAGAGAGAGAGAGATTATATTTTCAGATAGTTTGGGAGATTTGAAAATGTTCGTGAGTGAACCACGGAAACATAGGTAATTTTTCTGAGACATTTATTTTGTATAACTTGGAGTTTGTTTATGTGACTATTGGCTGCTTTATACAAACGGGGCTCGCGTAGGTTAATGAGGGTCTGATTACTAATTTGTAGATTTTTTAGCGCATTCTGTGCTAAGTGTAGATTTGTGATTTTTTATATGGGACAGAGCTTTATAATTTTTTAGAATGTTTTGTTTACTGTGTTTGTGATATGTGCTTTCTAGGTTAATTAGGTGTGCATTGTGAGTCCTAGGTAAATACTGGTGTTTGGTGGCTGAATCTCTGCAACAGCTTGCTTCGGTCAATAGTGTCTGGGGCGGATTCAGAGATGAATTTTGGTAGGGGAAATGGTTTTATTCAAAAAGTTTTGGTCGAATGTGTCGTATGTGTCATTATGTAGAATGACCAAGGCTAAACTCACCTCTTGTTGCGATACAATTTTATTCGTTTTAATGTTTATACGAAAATATTTTGCTTGAAAGTTTCGTGACAAGTTAAAATGAATAGTTACTGAAAAAATTTGGGAGGGGAAATTTCCCTCATTTCCCTCCCCGTGGATTCGCGCCTGATAGTTTTCACATGTTTCTCGCATTACATATCTGCAACGCGTTACAATATACTAATGCCCAGCTATATTCTTCATTTCTACAACTAAATATTTCATACAACCAGAATCTTTTCAAAATCTGCATTAGATACCACCGCGAGCTCTGTGAAAATATTCCACTTCTCCCATTTAATGCGAATTGCGCCGCATGGCAAACGAGACAATAGGAGCTAGTGGGGCAGGTGCATCGCTCGCACCACTTCCAAGTGCTTCCACGTGGGACGCATAACCTCTCACCTCTCCCATTTGCAACGCTGCTTTAGCAAACCGCGCGTTTCCCGGGAGCGGCTCTTTTTTCAAGACTTTCCTTGGTGACTGCATCGTAATCGATCTTCCTCATTCCGGCTTTAAATGAAAGATAATAGAAAATATTGCTGAGTATCTTTTTTGATGTTTGCTAGTATTTAGGCTGATAATTAAGTATATGTAAAAATGACAAAATTTTCGCTTCGGAGTTATTTCTCAGTTTGAAGGAAATTACTTCTCCGCATAAATCGACAAAGTTTTAGTCGATTTGTAGGGTCTTCGCCTGAACGTTGCGGGAATGGACACTAACCTGAATTTTCAGAGCCTTTGCAACATTTAATCATCCAGCAACCCTGCGAGACGCAAAAGATTGCAAAAGAATACGCACCAACAGTAAACACTGCCTCTCCCCCGCAAAAAAAAGTTTACTATTAGTTCTTTGTCAGAGGTAATACCTCATTGCCTTGGAAATTTCGGATAATTTCCCACCGGGAGAGATGGATCAGTGCATCAACCTGATGTCACTGCAGTCCCTCTGACCGGGAGGTCCTAGGTTCGAGTCCCGACGGCGCGTGGGATGAAATGCCTAAAACGTGGTCAAAATTCATTATCTCTTGCAAAATGCAAAATAATGGCTATGTTGGGGTTTATATTGGGGTTTTCGACTTCACCAAATACGAATATGGTATCAAAAATAAAAAATTCAAAAATGGCGGATTCAATATGGCGGACGACATTTGGAAAAACCGGGGAAGAATGCAACAAAATTAGAGCAATGGGGTTTCCGAGCTTACTGATTGCGAGTATGATATCAAAAATTACAAATTCAAAATGACCGATTCAATATGGCGGATGACATTTGGAAAAACGTGGAAGAATGCAACAAAAATGAGTATATTGCATTCCGACTTACTGTATATTCGAGCTCACTGATTACGAAATATAATATCAAAAATAAAAATTCAAAATGGCGGATTTAATGCCGGCCGATGACATTTGAAAAAACATGGAAGAATGCATATATAACAAAATATTTAGTCTGATTGCGTACAACTTTTAACCCCGTCGTCTGTCAGACGACGCAAGTAGTGCCGAAACAGTACCCCACCTCCTTCCCCTCACTCCCCGTTTGCAAACTATGTAGCTTCATTGTCTGACTATATTGTTGTGCTCATACGGTATACGGTATTTTAACACTCGTCGTCCAATACACTACTCCTTTGTACTTACGTCAGTGATATTTTTCTGCTTTATTCGCTAATACAGTAAATAATAAATACAAAATCCTTGTATTGTAGCATGTAAGTTTTGTTATGAATCTTTAGCAATCATAATGTGACGATGACGATTGTAACAAATGTCGTGTGACGAGGTACTTCTGCGGACGCTTCTCAAAAGGCATGTGTATACTGCAAGTATCTGCCTGTGAGAGTAAAGTCATTTAGGTGTATCTTTAAAACCCTTTAACATGTAATTTATAACTCCTATAATATCATACATGTTCAATTCATTAAATTTAGTGTTTGCATTGTAAAAAAGGGTTATTCTTCATTTTTACCCCGAAGTAGTCTGCCACACTCCGCCTTTGTAATAACGCTTGGTACAGGGCGACTTCAAAATCTAGGGTTCATGTAACATGGGGCCCAATTAGTGATATTTCCGTTAAAATAAAATGAAAGTCAGTAATGCTGACTCAAATATATTGTATAACACACATGGTAAAAGTGGTTTTATTTTTCTCGTAGGATTGCACTACTCGGCCTGACGGTCTCTGTCGCAACACCTCTTTCTCCCAAAAAACTGTAATTTTCTCTACTTGAATCATAAATAACTATTTTAGTTAGCCATGAGTAAGTTTAGTTACTTCAGGGCATGCGTAGCATGCTGAAAGTTTAATTTTTGAAAACAATGCTATTTTAAGGTTGAAATTATCTGTGAATGTAAACAAAGACTGCTCTGGCTTTTTGCTGCGGTATTGTTTATTCTTTTCTAAGTTAAGCGGTGTTACATGTTGGTAGAGAAAGTGGTATTCCCACATATTTTTTTAGTATGTTGTCAATTATGTACTATTAATATCGATTTATACATTATTTTTATGAACAAGGGCCGTATTTTATACTTTTAATTAAGTTTAATAAAATTAGAAAAAAACAGATTTTTGTAGCTACCGTTATAAACATGTCTCATTATCGGATTCGTGATTATTCGTGCAATTTTATAAAATGATCGTGAAGTCAATACTATAAATATCGTCAATAAATAAGAATGAACGTGGAATATTGTGGAATTTGTAACTTATCTCTACTTTTTCATTCATTTTTAAATACATTTTCTCATTTACCGGCATGAACATTCATTTTAAAAAAACATGTTTAACATGAAAGAAAATAATTAAACCAGGGCTTATAATTCAGTGCATACCTTCTGTTACATGTCCCATTTTAAAATTTCAGTGATTATTTTCATAGAACAAAAATATTTGCTTGGGTGACGCGGTAAAAACAATAGAGCCATATGTTCAACCTGGAATACAGCTTTCACTTGTAAGTTCCGGCCGTTCGTACCCAGGGGATTTCATAGTCCCATCAATAGTGAAGCCAACCTGAGAGTTAAAAATTCTCAACTAGAAACTTTTTTTTTTTCGAATATTGGCCAGCTTTTAGTCATTTCATCCCACTGTGCGGCGTCAGGGTCTTCGACATTAGCTTGTCAGCTAGGTCGAATTCAGTCGCTGTCTGGAGGAGGATTCTAGCGGCCGGCTGCTCTGATCGGTAGTTTTTCGTGGTTTCTCCGATCAATTCCAGGCGAATGTCGGAGCAGTACCCTAACAAACGGGCCACGGACCGCGCGCGCGATCTTTCCTTCCTCTTCCTTGTCCCATCCTCTCCTCTTACACACACACTTACACTAACATGCACTACACTACCACACATGCCGGGAGACCGGTCGGGAGCTTACAGCTTGTTCCGGCTGGGGCGGTGCCCCGCTGGTGGGAGATACCTGGTTGAGGGGAAACCCCGCTAGTCGAAGGTAGGTCGACGCCAGATCTCGCCATCCAGCGGGGAAAAGTTCATCGCCACCTCCCGAGGGAAAACACGCACTACACTGACGGGACTAATGACCAAAGTAGTTGACGCGCCCGGAAACACGAATCAATCAATCAATCGGATAATTTCCCGAATCGCGAAGCGAGGGAATTTATCTCAAAATCTTCAGTGCACGAATGTTATTTAATGAGAATATTCTAAGAAGAAAATTACCTCCAAAAAGTTTCAGAATGCGCCAAATATTAATTACATTGTGTTCGCGCTCGAAGTGCACTCGACAGCGCTTCCTATCATTAATGTATCGCACCTTGTGATAGGGTATCAGGATGGAGGTGGTAAGAAAAAGCGATATTTTCAACAACGTCTTGGTTGGTACATATTAGGTGTGTAGCTGTTGGTGAATTTTTTACAAGTGGAATAATCAATTAAATGGAGTCACGTGGTGCTACTTGTTTTTCACGTGAGGGCAGTGTTGCCAGATTCCGCATTTTCTTCTTTTTCTTCCGCCTTTTTGAGGCTCAATTCGCATCCGCCCCGATAGCCAGAAAGTCCGCAATTTTTCCTCGACGACTAGTTTCTCCGCACTGTGTATGGTTAGTTGTCAGAGATACTCCACCAACTATCCAATGACCCAATCACAGCACGGAAAAAATAGTTGTGAAACTATTAAATATATTTATATGTACCAATTATATATCACATGTGAATTTCGAATATTATTTCACTATATTATTTATTATATACAGTGAAATTATTATTATGTATTATATATGGAATATAAAGTGAAGAATGTCTCTTTAAATATGAGAAGATGAATGTTGAAATTGGAAATATGGAGTAGACACATTGGAGAATTTGTTCAGATTATAGATGAGACAATTTATGAATTTCTCACTGTCTATGACAGGGTGTTCTTGTTAACGTAAGCATGAATGAACTGTGATAGAGAACTGTTAAGTTTTTTGTTTTATCTTCCAGCTGTAAATTATACGAAGTTTCTTTCCTTTTCTTTATATTCATATTATTATTGTTTTGTGTTGTTGTTAGTAAATATTCTTCTTCTATTTTGAAACTTGAAATTGTTTTGTAAATATGATTGAACGATAAGTTGCCATCATTCAGATCTGCGGTGTATGCCGATGAATCATCAATTCTCATAAATCAATGTATGTTTTATTTTTTTAAATAATGAACCTGATTCACTAAAGGAAACAATTCACAATTGGTATCGGTGGTATCACTTAGGAACGTTAAAGTGGGAAGACGAACATAACATAACATTAATTTATTCTCTAACATTGCTCACAAGTACTATACAGGTTAATTCCCCCATACTCACGGATATGGCAGTGCCAAAACATGCCAAGATACGTTTTTGAAATTTCTTTGAAGTTTCCGGTCAGATCCGAAAACAGTTATCAGTTCCCCATCAGGAGACCGAGACGCGTCGAATGCCACCCCATATGTCTCGATTGGTGCACGGGAATTGGTCTGGCCGTGAGTGACGGAACCACACATCCGAACACACACTATGCTATAGAGGAGTTACTCAAATACTGTGTAGTGATGAAATAGAATTCATTGATAAGTTAGATTGACTTATAAAACCACACACACGTGAATGGTACAAAAAACGTAGTGGGTATTGTGA
>JAHLJT010009558.1:0-12400 GCA_031308135.1 Acheta domesticus | reverse complement strand
TAGTGCACGTTTTATCGCGTGAGATAGCAATGATCTCCCCAACCACGTATCTCCCATCAACGTGGCACCGCCCAAGCCGAGACAAGCTCCAAGCTCCCAACATGTGGTAGTGTACTGCATGTGTATGTAGTAATAATAATAATAATAATAATAATAATAATAATAATAAAAAATGCCTTTATTAATCTATGTGTATGTGTATGTATGTGTGTGTGTAAGGAGTGAGGGTAGGACAAGGAAGAGAAAGAAAAGATCGCGCTCGGTCCGTGGCCCGTTTATTACGGTACTGCTCCGGCATTCGCCTCGTTGATCGGAGAAACCAGGGTAAACTACTGACCAGAGCAGCCGGCCGCTAGAATTCTCCTCTACACAGCGGCTGAATTCGCCCTAGCCAAGTGGCTTGTGTCGAAAATCCTACCGTCGGGTGTCGAACCCTGCGACCTCTCGGTCAGAGGCGCTGCAGTTGCATCAACCGCTGCCCTGGGTCTGGGCCTCGCGTGCGGGGGCGGAGGGCAGCGGGGCGGCGAAGGCTTCCGCCCCGCAATCGGGAAATGGGGCGGGGGAGGCGGCCACGCCCAGCCCCGCGCCTTCCTCCTCCGCCCTCCCGCCCGCTCTCCGCCTGCGGCAAGGGGCTGCGTCACCAGCGAGACGGCGCAGCTCAAGAATATTCTTCAAGCCGTCTGATTGTAGGCAAGTCCACTAAAGACATAGACTGCACGTAACCTACCAGTAGCACACGCGATACGTGAAATGCGAAACGAAAGCCATTGACACGGAGTTGAGGAATTATTACTAGAGTTTGATAATGAATTGCACGTGTCCAAGTAGTTTCATAATATATTGTGTTCATCGGAATGATAACATCTATAGGTCTGCAGGTACCTACAGATTGCCTTGTCTTTGTCCAAGCCGGCTGTATCTCTTTTCATTTCCGGGTACGTGGTGCGTCTATGAAGTTATTTTGCAAACAGCTTTCTGGGCCGTTCTGTTCCTTTACTCCATTAAATTAGCTTTCTAAAATAAATTCTGTGGCGCACCTAAGGGGGGGGGGGGCATATGGGACGTCAAGCCTCCCGAATTCAATGACACATACTAAAAAGTATAGTTTTTATTAATTTTCTATAGTAGCAAGCGACATTCAATATCTTAATTAAATACATTATAATTATAAATAACTACAAATCAACAATAAAAATTAAATTTAAATTCACTATAAATGAAAAATTAAAATATGAAGTCAGACATACCAATCACTGAGTCCCTCTCTCCCTTAGAAAATTCCTGGATGTATTTATGATAATATTAATAAAAATTACTGTGCATTGCAAATGACCACATAATTATTTTAAAAGTTCAAATATTGTTAGTAATATAGACGAAACCTGTGATTTTTACATAAGGTTTTGTCGCATTAATTATATATTCACACTCCATTGCTGTACATTTGAGTTTACCGAGATAAGAGGCAGTGGAAAGAGCATTTGGCAGCACGTCTGTTACTAATTCCAGAAACCAGTCCACAATTATTTAATTTCCTACACTGGCACACTCGGGAAGCCTAATAACTAAGTATTGCGCATTGTACTTGAAATGAGTTAAAAGAGACTTTTATCTACCGAGATACTTTAAAGATGCATCAATGCAGGCTACTTACTGTATTAAAATTCTTTTTGTGCTCTCGAACTCCAGCGTCCTCTTCAAGGGCACAAGGAACTTTCGAAAGAGAATAGCCGTTTGATTACTAATTTCATAGAAATTTTATTAGAAAGTACAACATGTTTCATCTGATCGATCAAACTTCAATTGGAAAAAATTAAACGTGGGGAATCACGAACATTGGATAGGACTCGAGAGAAGGCACCAGAAGACTACAGAACGAATTAAGTGACGATAATTCTGGCTCGACAACTCATCCACGAAGTCACATACGAAAAAAGGTCGATTAATGTTTATAACCCCAGAGAGTACGGTATCTTGCACAAACGTTTCTCATTTTTACGGGAATCCTTCGTGGATGTGTAAGTCAAATGCACTTGCCCCAGCTTCTTTAGTCGCCCCTCTAAGAGTGTATTTGTACGTCATGGTGTAAAAATAGTGTTGAGAGAATGAAAATGTGTTGAAGCACCGTGCGGCGGTTGAGTATTCTCACTTGAAGAGAATGCTGCCGAAGATGTCGTGGAGGACATGCAGGAGACACTTGGGGACTTTGCTACGAATAAACCAACAATGAAAAGTTGAGTGGCCAACTTCAAACTTGGAAGAACCAGTATAGAAGGTTCCCCAAGAAATGGAAGGCCTCACATCGTTGCTACAGTCGAAATACTGAATGCAATTAATGACAATATTTATCAAGAATTTCCAATGCACGACTGGTATTCAGCATAGTTCTTTCGCGAATATTTACGGTAATTAACTCAAATAAAACTATTAAATTAACAAACAAAACGAGAAATATATTGTAATATAAACGAAAAAAAAAATATTGTAACAGTCCGAAACGTCTTAATATCACCGCCTCCTGGAATGATTTTGTGTACGGCATAGCTTTATTGGCACTATAAATTTGCAGCATAGCGAAATAGCTCCATCCTGTAATTCACCAAATAAGACCATTCTGAATTGGTTGATTGATTAGTGTTTCCCGGCGCGTCAACTGCTCAGGTAATTGGTTCCGTAAGTGTAGTGCATTTTTATCACGAGGGGTGGGTGTGATCTTCCTCCACTGGATGGCAAGATCCGGCGCCGTCCTAAGAGTTGGCTTGCGGGATTTTCCCCAACGATGTGTCTCCCACCAGCGGGGCACCGCACCAGCCGGGACATCCTATAAGCTCCCAACAGGTGTCCCAATATGAGTGGTAGTGTAGTGAGTGTAAGTGTGAGTGTAAGTAATGCGTGAGGGCATGCCAAGGAAAGGAAGGAAAGAACGCGTGTGGTCCGTGGCTCGTTTGTTAGAGTATTGCTCCGGCATTCACCTGGTGTAGATCGGAGAAACCAGAAAAAACTACCGATGAGAGCAGCGGGGCGCTAGAATTCTCGTGTCGAAAATCCTGCCACCGCCGGGAGTCAAACCGTAGGACCTCGCGGTCAGAGGCACTGTGACATCAAATGTTGCTCTGAGCTGCTACCATCCTGGACCTATCACATCTTTGGACATTTAGTTCTTCTTAGTACCCCACGTCGGGGCATGAGTGATCAGAGACGAGCAGAATTTCAAATTTCACGGGTACAATAGTTTCAGTTAATAACCACTTAGTATTATTAGAATTTTTAGTCAAGCACATCAGCGGATCTATATGATTTAATGCAGTGCAGGGCATGATAGTACAAAGTGCGAAATGTTTGTACAATTCACCTAGTTAATAATGTAAAATTATTTATTGCCAATGACAGTTCACTTGTTTGCACATTATGAGATCATTTGAACACAGAACAGCTTTTCACACATGTATACTTTTGAAAGCATGATTGAGTTTCTTTCTCTTCGGGAGCCATGGCCCCTGTGCCTGCACTCTCTCGGTCTGAATCAGAGAAAAACTATTGATTGACATTGACTATTCACTGATGGTGTCAGTTATAACCCTGCCACTGACAATCAGTGAATTGAACTGAACAAATCAGTGAAAATCGGGTCCACTTTTTGAATCAGTGAAACTTCACTGTTTGAATCAGTAAAACAGTGACAACAGCAGCACGTGAACGACTGAACGATCAGTGAGCGATTGCGGCGCGGCCCTCTTACCACTGACGACCAGTGAAATGCTGGCGGTCATTATGAAAAGGTTCGCATATTCGCTGATTGTCAGCAAAACCACACAATTCGACTGAAGATATCAGTGACTTCGGCTCTCACTGATTGAATCAGCGACAACTTCACTGATTCGTATTCAGAGAGCAAGGTATCTAACCTCTTACAATTCCTGAGTACGCGGTGTGCCCCCCGCGAATCGCATTTTCATCCACTGTGCCCAATTGGGCGGGTGCTAGCAATTGGGCTCGATTGGGCTGGACGAGGCGCGGCGGCGCGCCGCTCTTGACCGCTGCAATTACGAGACGAACGAGGCGGCGGCGGCGGCGGCGGCGGAGCCGCGGGCGGGCGGGCGGGCGGGCGGGCGGGCGGGCGGGCGGGCGGGCGGGCGGGCGGGCGGGCGGGCGGGCGGGCGGGCGGGCGGGCGGGCGGGCGCGTCTGGACGGCGGCGCGGCCGACAGCCCGTCGCGCCGGCGCGCGCCGCGGCGCGGCGTCCGCCTCACCATGGTCCCACCACGCACGGTTCCAAAGGGTGGATTGATTGGTTAGTTATTTCGGACGCATCAGCTGCTAAGGTAATTAGTCCCAAGTGTACAGTATGTTTTTATCGCAGGAGGTGGCGATGATCTTTTTCCCCGCTGGATGGCGAGATCTGGCGCCGACCTACCGTCGACTAGCGGGGTTTTCCCTAAACCAGGTATCTCCCACCAGCGGGGCACCGCCCCAGCCGGGACAAGCTCCAAACTCCCGACCGGTCTCCCGGCATATGTGGTAGTGTAGTGAAAGTAAGTGTAATTGGTGAGGAGACGACAAGGAAAGATCGCGCGAGGTCCGTGACCCGTTTGTTGGCGTGCTGCTCTGGCATTTGCCTAGTTTTGGTTGGAGAAACCACGGAAAACTACCGATCAGACCAGCCGCCCGCTAGAAGTGTCCTGAAGACAGCAGCTGAATTCGACCTGGCAATGTAGAGGTTTTCATCGAAAATGGAACCTGCGCTTCTTTTATACGCGTATTTTGCTGTATTCGAAAAAATAATAAACATAGTAATAGTTAAAAAAAATTGCAAATGTAGCAGTTTAAAAATGCCTGCCTGTATTTCACACAAAATAATGCGAAAACGGCTCATTTTCCAAAAGTGGTATAGTTTGGAATACGTATATATAAGGACTATAGTGTGGACTATATATATTAAGAACAGATATGGGAGCATTCATAGTATTTCCCCTCCTTACACGCCATAAATAGATCGTTTGTGTTGTGAAGTGCGAAACTGGTTTCGCGTAACACGAATATCTTCAAGCCTCGGCTAGGGACGCTCTGTGCACTTAGCCCGTCCGCTAGTCGACGCAGGTCGCGCACGCGTTCCCGATCACGGTACCCACCTGTGTACACACGCTCCGGGCGGCTGTCACGTGAGCGTCCCTCCGCCTCCGCTCCCGGCGTTCGATTGATCGAGAGTCGCCGAGCGCAGGCGACGGGGCGTGGCGGTGCGACATTTGAAAGCTGCGCACTCCTCTTTGATGTAGAATTCGGAGCCAGCCCCACCCGCCCCGCCCACCCCTTGCCAGGCCTTTCCTTCCAGCCTCTATCTCGTCCCCTCAGCGCAGACAGCAAGCGAGGCGTTGATCAGCTGCTGCGTGCAGGTCGGAAGGAACGAGGCGAGGGAAGTCGGCGAGTAGGGGTACTGGCGGCGGTGGCGCGCAGAGAAGTGCCGTAGCACAGAGACTTAGGTCCATCAAGCTGGCCCGCCCACTATAGCAGAATCAAACCAAACTCGTGCCACAATTTTTAACTATTTTAGTACTAATTTATTACCGCAAACCCGATTTTTTTACCACTCATCTTCAACCAAAAAAGGGGTGGCGGGCCAGCTTGATATCCACCTGGCCCGCCACCGGTTTTTTGGGTGAAGATGAGTGGTAAAAAATCGAGTTTGCGGTAATAAATTAGTACTAAAATAGTTAAAAATTGTGGCACGAGTTTGGTTTGATTCTGATATAATGGGCGGGCCAGCTTGATGGACCTCAGAGACTTCTATGTAAGTGGAGAATGGGAGTAGGCAGATTTTATTTCGTATTGTGGCGCTTTCCTCTTGGTGGCAAGCCGTGAAATTCCACGTCATTCAAAGTATGAACTCCCATGTCGACTTACAAAATTCAAAGTTAGATACAAAGTTGCCAAAGACCCCTTGTGCACCCGCCTTTGCAGCCGCATTGGGCGAGTAAAAATCACGCCTTCCAATATTGAACTAGAAGTGACAATGGAAAAAATTTGGACCCATTTTTTCACAGAATTTTGAAAATATATAAAAATATACACAAAATATCAGCTTCAAACTCAGAGGACCTCGAGTTTTTTTAAATCATCTTAGAATATCAATTATGTATGTGTGTATATATATATATATATATATATATATATATATATATATATATATAATGTGTGTGTGTGTAAAGAAAACAAAGAACAACTTGCTTTCTTTAATCTGCCGCACTACCAACCAAGTGACGCCAAGTGAAGCTCGCTTGTGATCGCTCGTTTGTGATAGAACGTAATTTAACTTGAAGTAAAAAACTTTTAAATGTTGTTTTCTGTTTCTATTACAGGTAATTTATGTGTGTTATTGTTATTATAATTTTTATTATTTTTATTATTGAAAATTGTGTGAAATTATAACAAACTGTTTCTATTACAGAAACCCAACGAAGTTTTTTTATTTCCGAATTTGTAATATATAAATATATAGGAAAGTTCTAGGCATATTCTATATTCTTTGTTCTTTATTTTGTAATATTGGTTGTTATGGGGTTGTTATTCTTTGAATCAGTTATTTTGATATGTCTTATATATGTCATACTCGATCTGGCAACGAATAAAGATCTATTATTTGTTTATATCTATTATTCGATGCATATATAAACAAAGGACAAGATTTATCCACTTTTTCTTTACCAGATCCCGGCAATAAGAGATTTTTGTCGAAAATTCGCTGTTTTCCAACCCACGATTACAGTCCTCCTTACGAAGTAAGGGCGAGAAATTAAAAATTCACATAGACAATACATGTACATTATTCTATAGAACATTACCAGATGGAATTAAAGGATTAAAATAGGTATATAAGCTTAAATGTCAAGTAATGGATTAGAATCAGGCAAATCAAACTGCTTTCGCACGAGCTCCCTGACTGCTTGGGACGTCTGGCGCTCCTGGAAGCACAGGCACCTTCCCTCACTTCGCTCCCATTTTCCCTCCAAATTCAGAAAGCGGTGAACACGCGCAAACTTTAGCAGGGATGGTAAGCGCGAAGTGCGCTCGAAATATTATGACGAATAGTAGTTTCAAACGAATGCAAATTTTCAAAATGCAGTCAACAGAGATTTTTATTTTGTTTATACACTTCATTTCATATTACTTTATTTCATGTTTATTTCGTTTTAAATTTTTGGCTACTTTAATATCTTTTCCGCGGGGCAGAAATATGTGTGATGCCACATTCTTTGCTCGATTTCGTTCTTTGTTGTTTTATTAAATTATATTTTTATTTGCGTATAGCCAATGCTTGATTTATAAAATTGTAGGTCCCGGAACGCACCCCAAATTAATTATTAACTAATTAGAAATAGTTATATAATTATAATATAATTTAATAATTATTTCCGTCGCGTTTATTAACGACGTTCCGTCGCGCTCCGGCAGAAATCGAGCCCTGCATGTAGCAATAATGTGAAACAAATGTACAAGTGTCTATGTAGACTAAAACATCCTCATAGAGTAATTATATTACTCTTACGAAAGGACAGCTCTTTTAGAAGAAACTAATCTTTGTTCCCTACCTGAGCGTAGGAAGTTAAAGTCAATATTGCGTACGAAGTCAAGATCCTTCGATTCAAAATATTTTATTTTATTCGCAATTGAGAAGTTTAACTTTTAGTGATGTATTTCGTTTATAAAATTAAAAATGAAAATTAATATCACTAAATTTGTGGCAATATGTGTCAAATGACTTCTCGAAAAGACTGCCATGGGCCAGGAATAAGCGATGTTCCGACACTCCGGAGATTTGTGCATCCCTTACTTTTAAACCTCCTGCCAGTTTCTCTGGATGCACTGCCCGCGAACTCCATAGCTGTACCGCTAGAAAAATATCATGGCGGACGGGTAAGTAAGTATACTGCGATTTTTCTAAGAGCGACCCTCAAGGCCACTCAAATCCCATCTTCGCGATGGAAAATGTCACGGCATTTCGCGTCTTTCTCAGTCGTTCCGCTAGATTTCGCACGATCGCGACCGTATGAAGCAGTGCTTGCGATCATGCGACTTCTACCGGCAAGACCGAGAAAAGACGCGAAATGCCGTGACATCGCGAAGATGGGATTTGAGTGGCCTTGAGGGTCGCTCTTAGAAAAATCGCAGTACAAGTAACCTAGCCCGCGACCTTGACACGCCTGCCCTAGATATATAATTAACTATTGTAAGTCGCATTTCTTGACATATAAAATTGTGGAGGTTTTTTAACGTGTCTCACTTAAATTTCTTAGATTTTTTAGAAACTTAAAATGTAAACAACTGTCATTCTTCAAACATCAATTTATCTGAGTTCCCATTCCATTCAACAACAAAATATTTTCATAGTGAATCACTGAGCAGAACCAAGAGTTGTTTTTAAAATTGTTTTCGTGTGACTTGTCGCAGCTTTACACGGTAACATATTTTACGTTACTCAATTGCTGTACTTCTTTTTTAGTATTTTTTATTTGTATACGTGATAATGGTAGAACATCCGCAAGATACGAGTTGCCAACAGTAATATAGATCATTGTACGTCACAATTCACACAAAGGTATGTTATGAACAGTCAAACCTCGTTATAACGCCAACGTCCGTTCGCAGCATTTATTGGTGTTAAAGAGGTTGGCGTTATAACGATGTCTTTCTGAAACTATCTTGTAGAGCACAATTACCTGTTTAAATTATCTTAATTTGAATCACTTGCTCTTTTACTATAAAAAGTGAAATAGGATCTTTTAAAATAAAAGTTCAGTTAAAGACTATAAGAAAGTATCGTGCGCCAGGAAAGTCTCCCCTCACCGAGTCGAGCCAGGACCTCCTATTATAAAATTGCATTTTTCTACTCCCATTGTATAATGCTGTCATTGGATGGCTGCAACCAGTTGCATAATGATAGTCATTTCGATACAGTTTTCATTATGATACAGGTTCTTGACCAATCACAGAGACTCTTACAAACCAAGTATTGGCACTTCATTACTCATTGAGAATCGCTGCAGTAAATGTTTCGTTCTCGTGTATGTATATTAAAATTGCATTTAATATTATATTCTTCTTCTCAGTTTTAATTTCTTTTATTAATAATAATTTTTACGTGAAATGTTATTTAAAACAAATTAGGTCGTAATTTCCCTTTGATCCTATTTGACTATCGCAGTGGTAGTTATTGCAGAGAACATTTGAGTGACGTTAAGATCTGAACGCAAGTCATTTTGTGTTATTTGCTACCGCCGTGTGGTTGTCCTTAGAAACCGGCCAATTCTTTAGTTTAAAATATTTAGTGAATGGTAGTTCTTTCTGGAGGTGTTGACGTTTCCAGAAATGAGAGAAAATTCGAAAATGGTGGCGTCGGAATATTGCCGCAACTTTTGTAGTCCCTCGCAGGCGCTGTGGTAAAACAAAGCCACCTGAGGGTGTAGGGTAGATAGGTGTCCACTAGGTGGCCTTGGCTGAATCTGCCACGAAACGATTCAGTGAAGAAGTTTAACTTATAAAAGTTACCATAAGTCGTAGAGAAAGTACCGTATGAAACTCGATGTAACAAGTATTTTTACAGGAAGGAAAAATAAGTATAATGCCAAAGAAAAGTCATTATTATTATTATTATTATTATTATTATTATTATTAAACATATTTACTAAGCTGTAAGCACAATTTTCCTTTCGTAATGAAACTAAAACACCTGTAGCTTGCTATAAAATACCTCACTCTACCTAAGAAGAAACTGAATGTAAATAAATTTTAGATACATACTTGTACGAGTAAATCTTCAACAACTAATATGTCAATTGATAAACACACACGTCAATTGAAAATTTTCAGAACTACAATACTTCTGATTTCAGGTAAAGCACGTAGGTTCACCGTTACTCAGTCGAAACAAGACAATGTCCTCTTAAAATGATTGAGCAAATTACTTACTGATTCTCTACAAATTACTCTGGAAATCTCAAACACCATCAGTAGAAGTGGTGCTGCTGTAAGATAGAAAAACTCAACTCCATTTTTCTCTCATGTTTTTTATTAACATTATCAAATTAATATACTACATACTACGAGGGTTGTACCAAAAGAAAGGTTCCCAATGAGCTACAGTCTCGAGGGAAGGTGCTAGGCTAAATCCGACAACAGTGCCGTGTGCAGTGGTTCCCCCCCTCTCGAGCTCGCCCGTCCGCGATTCGCTATTCGCCCCGTCCGCGATTCGCTCGCCCGTCGCTCAGTGTTCGCGTGGCATCCGTCAGAGATGGATGTGTTGATCGCCGCTCCCGCCAAGTGCGAGGTTAGAGCAGTAATCCGGTTTCTCCACCGCAATCCAGCAGGAGCAATCCACAATCGCCGGAGAGGATGACTGACGGAGGAGAAGTGCTTCTTCACGACAACGCTCGATCCCAGGTCGCTCGGCCAACACAGAAGCTTTTGAAGAAATTCGGGTGGACCGTTATGCCCTATCTCCCGTACACGCCGGACTTAGTCCCCAGCGATTATCACCTCTTCCCCAAGCTATGGAACAGTTAGGTGGCGAACGCTTCGAGAGCGACGAAGTCCGAGCAGAGGTCACATGCTTCCTCAACGGATTGGCGGGAGACTTCGTCGACTTATGAATACAAAAGCTGGAGAATCGTCTTCAAAAGCGTGACGAAAAAATGGAGACTATGTTGAAAAATAGACAACAGTGTAAGCTTTCCAACGATATATAAATTAATAACAACAAACAATGTTTTCTATTTGTAAAAAATAAGGGAACCTTACTTTTGGTACAATCCTCGTATTAAATAACTGTGTTTGTTATTCAGAATCCAAATTTATTAACCGTGGTAAATGAAGAAAAACACCAAATGTTTCAGGAAGATACCATTTTTGCATAGACTTCAAATTAAAATAAATTACAAGAGCATTTCAGAAAATTAATAGTAAAATTTAAAATTTTTAAATTGTTCAAGTCCTGCTTGGCCCACAGCAAAGCAGAAATAAATACGTTTATTTCACAAGCAAGGCAGAACAGTTGAATTGCGTAATCGGCAGAGCGCGGCCGTTGAGCCGGTGAAATCACGTATCGCCCTCACATCCGCTGTTCCGCGAATTCTCCAACGGACGGGCCGAGGCGGCTCGCACGTGTGCGCCTGGCCATCTCACCCCCCCAGCTCGGTCCGTTGCAGGAGCAACGGACAAAAACCGCCAGATCATTCCAAATCTAGATCAAATGGCAAATGGTAATTGGCCATCGCCATCCCCACCTATGCCGCGCGTGAGAGCCCTTTCCTAACGTCTCTGCCCCAACCGAATTCGGCTTAACCGACTTCGGTAGTTCGCATAAAGACACCGTGCAAGATAGTCGCGTGTGTTCAGGGCTCCACGCAGTAGCGTGTAAAGAATGTATAATCGTGCAAATGAGCTGCATACGGCTCGCACATAAATTGTTTAATCGTGGCAGTGCACGCTTTAATTGTGTCTGTCGCTCTTGCGTGGGTTTGCGCCCGCAAGTTTGGTTGAACTATGTAACTCGCGGCTGCTTCTGGTCGGCACAAGGTAGCCACGGCGGTCCACGGAGTCACTACAATAACTATGCTTGGACAGGTGTATTAATGCACCAAGGGAAAATTTTCATGTTAATACTGTGCTTCTTGTGCATTTACTGTGTTAATACTGTGCATTTACTTATTAAATATTGTTTGTGCTGGAAATTTGCTCGTGTATGCATCCTGCACTCCTGCGCCAATCCCAAGAGCTATCAAAGGGTTTCGGGACTACTGTACTTCATCACTACAGTCCATTCATACAGTCCACTCATGAACATTAAGTGTATAGTAGCCCCGAACAAAGTCCTTGAATTGCAAATGTGTACTAAACATTACAATAAAAGTTAACAGAAACATTTCATTAAATGATAATGAAAAATTTTAAAATCATTAGATCACAAAAATTGATGTTTTCAAAACAACACAACGTTCACACATGCAGCAATTGCAGCTTTCAATTGAGAAAATTCTCTTCTCGCTCGCTGGGGTCTTCTCAGTATGATAATTCAGAAAACTATGCTGGGTTCGTCGTTCGTACAGCCCCATCTCTTAGCCCTGGTAAATACAATTTTGCTGTTACCATTTTGCAATTTATCTCATCGAAATACTCAAAACCTCAATTCCATTTGCGAGTTGTATTTCCATTCTGAAGAACTTGAATAATATCTTCAGGATGGAAAAACAACTCGCACACGTAGGCAAATGCACTATATTAGAATTTGTTATTAACTGAAGACAGCACATAAAATTAGTAATGAATTTAATACGTTTAAAAATGACCAAAATTTTAAACAAATGGACCTAGCAAATGAACAAATTCAAATCAAAACGGACGTTTAGATTGATC
>JAHLJT010009557.1:0-10286 GCA_031308135.1 Acheta domesticus | reverse complement strand
GAGTCTATAAATTTTGTAGAATCCATTGCTAGGGAACCCGTATGATAGCTTTATGCAACCGGCCCTAAGGTTCGAGGGCGCCTGCGGGATACGGCGAGCCCGAGACGGGCAAAGACGCACGAGCAAAACTGGTAAGCATCCCGAACGTTTGTTTGGACGCTGAAAGCTGAGTAGTCTTTTAAGAGAGGAATGAGAGGAAAACTTTTTTTTAAATTAAAAAAAATGTTTTCTATCAACACATTTAAGATAATAATAATTAATTTATGATCATGTTGAAAATAAAACATCCACACGGTGTCTGTATAAATTGTTTGATCAGTATAGTTTTTTTTCTACTAAAATATTTTGAATTTAAACTCAAGAGACAAACTTCGAACTTTTACATACTAAACATACGCTATTGTCTTTAAATTGTTATAATTGTTAATGATATTGAATCATTGGCAAGTAATAATTTGTCTCGAAGCATATTTATCGCTCGTACATTTTCCAGGGGGAAGGCCTCGCCCCATCCGAAGCGGTCTATACGTGAAGGCGGAGGAGGAGTCTGTACTTTCATTTTATTTTAATCTTCCCTAACATCTTTTCCAGCACGCATTTGAACTCTTGGCAAATTAGTAATGTTCTTCCAATAATTAAATCTATAATTCTCAAGAATTTGTCGTGCTCAAGTAATATTTCCAACAAACTTGTTTTTTTAATTAAGACCTATTTTAAAATATTTATAAAATTTTACTTTAAAATTTTATTTTACCCTCCTTAAACATCCTTACCCCCTATCTTCATTATATTTATAAATTAAATGTTCTTGTTGCTGTTACATTATAAATATTAAAAAAAAACTGTCCTATATAACTGCCAATACAATCCCTTGAAATGTATATGTCGAACGAGGAAATAAATACTTAAAAAGTTTGGAATGCATGGTACACTAAATCATTTCTTCCATTCAGTGTTATCACCCATCAACTGTTTTGATATAATATAAAGATGGCATAATTTAAAGTTCTAAAAATGAATAATAAATTTCATTGAGAAAGACACGTCTGAACGGCACAACTGTATCTTACTCCTAACGTATTAACCAGTTTTTAGTCAAAGGCTTCTGTCCTGACAGCATTGTATATTACATCCATCCATCATCCTTAATTCATACATACAGACATCCCCTTTTTCGTGTACAAAATTTCATGTATCTTGTCACCATCTGCAACTATCTTAACCATCTTTCGAACAGCACTGCAGATATTAATACTGACGAGTGTGAGAAGTTACAGTCCTAATAACCTTATGGACGAATTTTACGCCCGGAAATTAGAGATTGTATATTCGGGATTGACGTGATTCCCAACTTTTTACTTTCATCGCCCCCTTATAAAAATGTTCTCCATCAAACTCCCCCCCCCCCGACGTTTTTCTATAATGAACAGGTTACACAAAAATCATAACAGAAATAAATACACATAAATGTCTTGATAACAATTACATATACAAAAATATTAACAAAAGTTTTGAAAAACTGTTATTAGATTTGTTTGATTATTATTTACACCAGTAAAGTTTCTAATTTTTGGGCATATAAACAAGTATTATTAAGTGTTTTGAATTTTTATAAAAGCAAACCAAAGAACATCATTTTCATGTTCTTCGTAATCAAAAGGATCTCGATAACAAAATCAGTCGCCATGCATATATGGCTGTCGACCCCCAATCGACACGTTAATCATCACTGGCCCCCCTGGGGATCGGTGGCACTTTGGTCCATCGCTCCTCCAGGGGTCGAGAGAGGCGAACACTGGTTATGAAAGCGCATGTGAAAAGAAAGGCGGACACTCACCGTGGCGGTGCGGGGGGCGTTCCGAGGCGCGCGGGCGGGCGCTGCGGCGGGGCGAGCGGGGCGAACGGAGCGGGCGGCGCGGCGGCGACGGCGGGGCGGGCGCGCCCACCACCACCTGCGACCAACAGGAACGCCTTAGATGATAATAATAATAATAATAATACTAAGATGATAAATGCCGCATTTGCCAGGAGCAAGTAGAAACCATTGATCATATTGTCTCAGCTTGTCCAATCCTAGCAAAGACCGAATACCTGAAAAGACATGACAGGGTGTGTAGCTACCTCCACTGGCAGATATGTACCGCCCTCGAAGTTCCAAACATATGCCCCAAGTGGTACGAACACTCACCAAAACCGGTGACGTCTGTTGGATTGTGTACGATATTGTACGACCAACAAATTCAAACTGATCGCACGATAGCGGCAAACAAACCGGATATAGTTATCCGGGATTTGGCGAAAAAATCGTGTTTACTTATCGATGTTGCTGTACCTTGCGATCAAAACGTCGTTACCAAGGAGGCAGAGAAACGTCTTAAATACAAGAGTTTGGATATCGAGATCAGCCGAATGTGGGGCGTAAAAGCACAGGTCGTCCCGATAGTTATCGGAGCTCTGGGATTTGTTCCGCAAAATTTGAGTAAGAACTTGTCTAAACTCCCTGGTAATTCAAAAGACTGGGAAGTGCAAGAAATTGCTTATTTAGAACAGCCCACATTTTGCGCAAAGTATTGTAGAGGCATTGACAGTCACCGGATCTGCTCCTTAGGTAGCTGGTTGCAACCTGGAGTAGATTGTATATTCAGCCGACTCATAAGATCTTTAGTCGTGATGTAATGGAAAAATAATAATAATAATAATAATAATAATAATAATAATAATAGCAATAAACCGAGCGAAATGACAGTGCTTGCGTGCTGGATTCGCAATCGGGTGGTCAGGGATCGATGCCCGAGCCGCTCATCCTGTCTGGGGTTTTCGTGGTTTTCCTTGGTCATAAGGCGAATGCTGGGATGGTTCCAAAGTCCACGAACGCCTCCCACTACCCCACCTAACACCTGCCATCATCATCCTAGTCCTTTCACCCCTCATCATTGCCCTATCCCACAATAATAACAACATCCTATCACCTCATAATTGATTATTTGAGGCCTTGTCTCACCTTGTCTCAACCAAGGGATGCGGCCGAAAGGCTTTTCCCCATAATTCCATCCGATGGCCGAGATCGCTAAAGCAGTAGTGCAGTTGCGGGTTCAAGTCCCGCCTCGGGCATGGTTGTGTTGTGGGTGTCTCTGTATGTTTGTGTATGTCTATTTCATCATTCATCATCATCATCATTTCATCCCATCCCTCAGGGCTAACAACCCTGGGACATAAAAATGGAATCAACATTAAAATGCTGATTCCCCCCTATAAAAAAAGTAACGTGCACCTACCCCGATAATCAAGTCTAAGCCCCGGTGGGATGCACGTATCGCGTGGCCCCATGATGGCCGATTTGCAAAAAATAAAAAATGATTAAGATGAGAAACACCAGAAACACAGTGGTTACTTTTGTAGACTTTAAGAAGGCCTACGACTCCACAGACAGAGCCACACTACAACACACTAGAACAGCCGTCCAACTGACGGCCCGCGGCAGCATGCCGCCCCGCGAAAGGTTATTAGTCAAACATGACACAATACCACGGTGTAAGATATATAAGGTGTGCCAACTAGCCGCCTTTGGGACAAATTTTCTGAAGCCAGTTTGAGGCTAGTTCCTAGCTTGTCCGTACGGTGCGCACGATCGGATTGGGTCACGGTGTAAGATATACATTTTTAGATGACGTCTTAAACTGTGCTATTACACAGTTTTACAAATCTTTTCCTACCCATTTTCGTAACTGTTCACTCTACCAATTCCACCGCGAAACGACAAATCACTGAATTTAAATTAGAAATCAGCTGGCCATAGAGCTGTGGAATGGATCTCGACCAATCACAACCTAGTCTAAATGAGACCTAAAGATCGCAGCGCTTATATGCGAAAATTGTGAGAACTAGCCTCACATAACCTTCAATTTTAGACTGGGAGTGAACACACCTAAATGTCTTACACCGAGGCAATACATAGAAAGAGTACTACAAGATAAATTGCCTAATAAATCTAACCAAGGGAAAATCATACAAGTGCCAGATTTTAAGAACCTAGGAGAAATAATTTAGCCATCAGCTATCAACTTAAGGGCCAACGAGGAAAGAATAAGAAAACTACAAAAAGTATACAAACTCACATGGAACTATTACAACAAAAAACCCAAATCCATTAATTCAAAATTGAGACACTAAAACAATATCGTACATCTCGAGGCACTATAAGCAGGGTAAAACTACACAAATCACAGGGCAAACGAAAATGAAAGAAACAGAGAAACAAGAAAGGGAGATTCTCAAAAACAATTTTGAACCGTTACAAGAACAAGGAATCTGGATGAAGAGACCAGCATCAGAAATTTACAAACACACTGACAAGATTGCGGATACGTTCCGGAAAAGAAGAATACAGTTCTACGGACACATTACACAGGATGAATGAAAACAGAATTTCAAGGCGGATTCTTACAGTCATCAACTCAGGCAAAGGAAAAACGAAGAGGATAAAATAAGTCGAGGACGACCTCAGACAAGCACACATAACAATACATGATGCACAAGATAAAAATAATTCAGAAGCTCTATAAAAACCATGCATTTTGCACCACAACATAGAAGAGGCCAGAATGTAAATGGGCAGCGAAGAGAAAGAAACAACAGTGAACACGTGAAGAAAATTTGGGCACAGAAAAGTATCACCTGTCTTAGGCCAAATATATTTCCTTCAGACTAGTATTCACACTTGGAGACGTAAGCCTTGAATCACTTAAAAGTATTTTTGAAAATTTATTAACCATGCCCTTTTTCAACTATTATTAAGGAAAGGTTTAATTCAATTTTCAAGATATCGAATCAAATCATCATCGTGTAATAAACTGCTATTTAGTTAAACTCTATTTTCAAAATTTAATTGAATATGGTTTGAAGAGATTGAGAGTATCGTAAAATGTGGCGAATAGAAAAGTTTTCATATTTGTAATTCCTTTTGGAAGATACGAGAAGGTTTATCACTTTCTACATTCTCGTCCTTACGAATATAAGAACTACAACTACATCTCCTACTTTCTCACATTATCTCAAAACTTGCCGTTTTCGAAAATTCAGAGAGTGCAACAAAAATAGAAACCATACCATTCTTTTAAGCCTCCCTTCTTCTAACCGTTGAAAAGAATTTGAAGAAAAAATTGGGAGCGGTTTTTGAGAAAATGTTTTAAATTGCATTAATTTCAAACACAAATTACGTGTAATATATTTATTTCTTAAAAAAATACATGACTTTTTTTAAAGATCTGATATTTGGCAACAGACTTTCTCTAAGGCAAAAAACCCTACATTCAATTACGTAGTTTTGTTGTAATTTTGTAGTAGTATTATAGTTGTAGGAAGACGCCCCAAAAATTGAACTTTTGCAATTTTCGAAAAATCTGGGATTTCAAGAAACATGAGACCTGCACTATTCTCTTAAGCGTCTCTGACGCTATCCGACGGAAAAAACTTTATCAAAACATTTTGTGACTTTTTTTGAGAAAATTTTGAACATGATTTTGAGGCTTCATGGAAAGTACCCTCAAAAATCAAAATATCCTGTTGAAACTCCCATAGCCTTGAGTTTGTTCAGATCGATTGGGAAATATCAACTTTGGAGAAAACTGGCTGAACGGTTTAGGCGCTACCGCGACCGCGTTGACCACGAACGGACAAACGGACAAACCGACAGACGGAGTCAAGGACCATCAAAACATTGCTTCTGGCTACACCCCGTGTTAGAGGAAGTAATTTACCGTATATACCAATAGGATTTATCATTTCCTCATTACCAGGGTCCGACAATAAGTTTTTCTTCCGAAAATTCGCAGTTTTCCGGCGCACGATTTCATAACTTTCTCTTCTCACGAAGTGAGAGAAAGTAAAAAAGAAAGAATTGTAATCGTGAGCCGGAAAACGGCGAATTTTCGACAGAAATTATTTTATTGACGGGGCATGATCACAAAAAAGTGGATAATTTCTGATCCTATAAATATTTCATTACTTCTTCTAACATGTGGTGTAGCCAGAATCCGTAATTTGTCGGTCCTTCATACCAAAAATTCAATTAACGGCAAAACGTTTTTCTGTACGTCTGTAGTCAACGCTAGTGCTTAAACCGTTCAGTTGATTTTTGTCAAATTCCAGATTTGCGCTTGATTGGTAGGCAATCCATCTTACCTGGTGTTAAGCAGGTACACGAACTCGCTTTGTCAAACACTAGTGCACGCTACTTTGCGGACTAATCAGGGTAAATGTCTCAGAGTAACTTTATTATATGAGATTTCCCACCACAAATTCATTGAGAAAAAGGTCATCATCTTCATACTGAAGAAGTTTGTAGCATTTATTCTGAGACTCCTGAATATATTGAAGCTCTATATCATTATCAATAAATTCGAAATTATTTATGGAAGATATAGGAAAACGTTTGGAACCGTTGCAAATTCGAACAGTTACTGAAACGTGTTATCAAGTACCGAAATCGAAACCTAAACCGAAATATATTATCAACCGAAATAGGGATGTTATTTGAAACGTTTCGATGATTTATTGCCAACTGAATTAGTAATCTGAACATACACTTGAATGTATTAAGTACACGAAGTGTTAGTAATACTTATATTATCTGCTTTCTATCCCCTCAGGGCAAATAGCGAGAGGTAAACCAACAACGCTTGTAAAGCTCTTCAATGTTTAAAGTCCTTATCACTGAAACTACACTTCAAGGAAGAGGCAAGGAGAGACGGAAACAAGAACAGTAATAGAAACCGTTAGATATTGAGAGAGAGATTTCTCGCTTCTACCCTGTTTTGTTTGCTTCATTTCGGTTTATCAACACACACCATGATACAGCCAGCAAACCAGGCGAGCAACTGAAGTGGGGTAAAAGGAAAGAAAAGAGCGTGGATGAGGAGGAAAAGAATACGCAAAATAATTAACAAACGAGAAAAAATAAATGGCAAGTAGAAAGTCGATCACAAATGACAATTAAAAACGACAAACTAAAAGAGTACCAACAGAAACAAAATACGTCACTGTGCGAGAAAAGTGAGGGAAAATAAAAAAGTAGGATGAAAAATTCCAAGAAAAGATTCAATCCTACTAACTTAAAGACCGTGCCTTCAAATAAAAATATTATACTTCATATTATTTTTTTCTTTCTTTCTGACATTCCTGGGAACGTCATGAGACTTACGCAGTAGTGTTATAATACAGAAGTAGTGTTGGTTAAGGGATTTTAGAATTCTAAGAAAATCCCGCTGGCACTATTTCTAAGGTTAATTGTTAATGCTTGTAAGAAATTAATGCTGATGGGGATACTATTAATGAAAATCAGGTAATAGTAATCTGCCACGGTTCAACTAAGGCCACTTAAACTCCTTGGGGTAAAATCAATTCCCCACATCATGCAGAAAAGAAACTTCGAGTAACGTGTAACAAACATTTCACCTTGTCCTTTATTTTTCCACGTTATATCGATATATCTTCGACAATCTATAAATAGATCACTGACACACTGCTTTATTTGTAAAAACCGAAATTCATGTATTCAAAAAGAAATTTTTATTTTCGGAAGTGGCATACACGGAGCACGTAGAAGTATGATGGCGTGCCTGATCGATTCAGTTTCCGCCCTTGATTGCTGCAGACACTTCCGAAAGGTATACATAAGGTATAATATCCTCTACCTAGTGTTTTACAGACTTGGACACCGGAGGTTAAAAGAGGACAATTGAATTCGGAAGTATGAAAGGGATCTTCTGCGGAATAGAAGGAGGAGGTAGTAACACGTTTTAAAAGATTAGTAGACATTTCGGTCCCGTTCTCACCGCAGGCGGGCCTCTATTCCGTGTTTCAGTCACAATTGCAGGTCAGAGAAGATGGAAAACGGTAACTATAAAATGTGAAATACAATCCCAAACTTGGCTGCTTCCGAAACGCACACGTACACATACCCATGACTTACGATGGACGTGTGCATGGTTGCCAAAAGTTGACAAATTCACATCTTTGTTCATCTTCAAGTCTCGTTTCCCTGACGAAACTATTTCCTAACATACTCATTGTAGATGTGTATTATAGTAGATAAATACATATTCATCAGGCTGTATCGAAAAAATAGAATTCAATGGCTTGGCGAGAAAAAGTTAGTTTTCGATCCAACAGCAACATCGGAACCAATAAAACCATTTTCAAAATGGGTTTAGGGGTGCCACAAACCGCATAAATACCCCATTTTTCGGCATTTTTCGATACTTTTTAGAAATTAACGAATAAATGTTACTTAATGCTACTTTTATTAACGCATTTTCGGCTGTGGTAGTGCCTACGTTAACCCGCTACAATATTATGATCACAAACATTACTTATTTAACTCAAACCACATTAGTCCGAATGTGGCCAATTTTACATTTAACCTATAGAAATGGACACTTTTCAAATGGCCATAGCTCCGTAAATTTTTATCCCAAATACTTGTAATTTAAATAAGATTAAAGCTCAAAATCTCTACTTAAGAGCTTTGGTTCGAACTATTTAAATATTTCACGGCAATTGGTTTAAAATGCGCGACGCGCCATCACTGTTAACGACATTTGAGGCGCACTGCTAAAACTGATTTCTTTATTCGATGTTAGCCTGCATTGAACATATTTGTGGAGATATTTAAGTGGTTTGGAAGGTACTAGACTTTAAAGAACGCTATACGACATTTGGAGGTCCATGAACCATTGTTTCCCTCATTGTTTCGGTGCGTGCCACAGTGCATACATGTCATCGATCCGTCGGTCAACCCCGAGCGACGCTTTAGCCCAGGCTAAAGGGAAAAAATCGGAACAAGATGACGATCACTAACAAAAATTATAATATTTATTTATTTATTTGTCAAAAAAACAGTAAAAACTGTATATGACGTGTGGGGAAAGAGATTTATCTGCGCACATTTTCTTAATAATTACCTCGATAATGATTCTAAAAACCCTACAATTCCCAACCCTACAAATCTTAAAAGGCACACAACTGTATATTGATAATACTATTATTGAAATATTTTAAATTGCTTCTGCTAAAGAGGCTCGAAATTCTGTCTTGCGCGGAGGTAATGTAGAACCTTCACTTTCGTTTATCTCGTGTCGTGGGAGCTAAGGACCAAGCAAGTGTCTTTAATGATGTATGCATAGTTCGAGGTTCACAAGACGGGTGATCAGGTTAATTGATCCGTACGTGTTGTTACTCGCGAAGAGCGTTACGTTCTGACGGCCCCGAAGTCGAGAACTGCGGTTATTCCCAAGTAATGATTCGTGATACATCTGACTGAAGTATAGAGGGTAATAGATTTGCCCATTTTCTCTTTTATGCGGAATGTCGCAGAGACCCTCGAGTTCCGCTCAGCATGCAACAGAGGAGCTAACAAGTGTTAGCGACTAGCGCAGGTCTGCCCAAACCAGAAGCCTTAGAGCCACTGCCCGGGGAAGTGCAGTGGTGCAGAAAGGCACACGGGTTATTACTGGCGTCACTCACAGTGGTATACTACTTCCCAGTACTTGACTCTCAATTCTGGGAAGATACGGTTCGTGCAGATGCCGCCACCCTTCGTTCAACGTAAAGTGCCTATTTCAAAATGCACACTATTTTCCAGTGAAAGAATAGTGTCGTGTTAAAGTATTACTTATTACCGGCTAATGTATGCGAACTTAATGATGCTTCTCCTTTCTCTGCTAGCTGTGTTTGCAGGATTGTTTTGTATAATCTTTCAGCTTGTTCTCGGGAACACGCAGCGAAAGCTCTTTGAATGGCAAAGGAAATTGCGATTTCGGTTGAGGCGCGGCACGGCGGGCCGTCAATGCAGAAAGAAGAGAGTGGAAAGGAAGAGGAGTGAGACGAAGAAGTGACCCGGTTGTTCTTCGGACAACGATTCCCCGAATACAGTTCGTTCGATAGGCCTGGTCTAGTGGATTGCCTTGTGCCTTTCGTGGATGTTGTGTCGCAGGATTGACGTGTCGATTCAGAAAGTGTGTAAATCTGCAACGTATGGTTGGACACCCTGCAGTGTAAAGGTACCTGGCTGGCATTGCTTTCGTACTACTAATTACTGGACAATGTGCACGAGACCAGTAATGTTTCTAATAACAAAGTCGTTTTTTCTTCTTCGCTGGCTTCGGAGAAAGGAGAGTTTCGTGGCGAGCGCGCGGGCGACCGGGCGCCGCCCGCGGGTTGCTGGGCCTCGTTTGATTGATTAGTGATTCTTGGCGCGTCAACAGCTAGGATCATTAGCTCCGTAAGGG
>JAHLJT010009556.1:0-17270 GCA_031308135.1 Acheta domesticus | reverse complement strand
GGCTCTGTTGCGAGGGGCACGGGCTGGGGATTGGAAGGACTGCGGGGAAGTTTTGACAGCGAGACGAGTTGGATTACGAGTTGGTGGCGAGACGATGTGGGGTTGGAGGTGGTGGGAATTGACTGAAGCGAAGTGGGTTATAGGAGTGGGGTGGAGGTTGAACTGATTGGATCGAGGTGTGGAGTCTGTTACGGGGATGACGGGACACTGTGGCTTGGGAAAGGAGAGATGGAATCTCAAAAAAGTTTTCCTTAAGGATAGCTGGGTTGGTGCAGCGAGTGGGAGGTAAATGACTGAAGCGAAGAGGTTTGTGGGGCGAGGTCGGTGGTATGACTAGATAGGGTGTGTTCTGTTATGAAGGTAACGGGGCGGGTAGATAACGGAGGCGACGAAATCGCGAAGAAAGTTTCACGGAGTGGGAGCGGGCTAGGGGCTGGAATGTTGTGGGAAATGACTGAAACGGCGTGGGTTGTGGAGCGGGGTGCAGGAATGACTGAACAGTGTAGGCGGTTTGGGGGCGGGGATGGAAAAGGTGGCGACGGAATCGCAAAGAAGTTTTTTGAACGGGAATGGGACGGGCGGGGGCTTGAGCGGTGTGGAACTGAACGGGGGAGTGCTGGAGCGGTCGGGTTGAGGCTTCCAGTGACACATTGAAGCCTCGAGGGAGGGGTGAGGAGGGAGCGGGGGAGGCAATGTGGAGAGCGAGAAGAAAAGAGGCTCGAGTGAATGGCGGGCGAGGGCGGCCGCCGCCGTCCGTCCCTAACGAGCCCTTGCTTACCTGCGTCGTCGCCGCTCATTAAGAAGGTCGAGGACTCCTAATGGACAGCGCGGGCCGGAAAGCGGTAGGCGGAGGCGCAGGTGGAGCTGAATTGGACTGGGGGGAAAGGGGCGGGACCCAACGGGGTGGGGACGGGTTGGGACGGGGGTGGGACGGGTGGGGACTGGGGGTTGGACGGTGTGGGACGGTGTGGGACGGTGTGGGACGGTGTGGGACGGGTGGGATGGGGTGGGATGGGGGTGGGACGGGTGGGACGGGGTGGGACGGGGTGGGAACGGGGTGGGACGGAGTGGGACGGGGTGGGGCGGGGTGGGACGGGGCGGGAAGGAGCTGGCTTGGTGCGGGGCGGTCGAGGTGAGCTGCAAGAGTGAATTCTTGAAAAGAAACACATAACGTGCACTACGAGGAAACAACGCTGTTATCTCTCTGTCGTACGTTGTATGAAATTCACGACGGCTCCACTGAAGTTACAACTTTTTTCACAATTAACTGACTTAGCGTAAGATGGAGATCCTTTGCCGAGGACCCTATGCCTCCGAAAGGGAACCTAGAGGAACATGAAGAACAGACTTAGGAACTTATTTTAAAATACATTTTAGTCGTGTGTAATTCTAATCATGCAGTGTGAGAAAATCGAGTTGGCAGGATGTCAGCTGGAAAAGTTCGCACTCGTGGAAAAACGTTACTATTTTTTCCGTCGTTGATACTATGAAAGTCACGAGAGTTGCTACTTGTGTTTGACATTTTTTTCTCGATAGATGTGTTAGGAAACGCTTTTGAAAATACATTTTAATTGTGTGTAATTCGGCTGACACACTACATGTGTCATGGAGAAAGTACACGACCGCCCAGGCAGGCAGTATATCTCCATGCCAGCACGAGAGGAGATTGTAGGGGCAGCATGACGCCACGGATTGTGTTGCAGCAGCCAGAGAAGACGCAGCCAGCATTGCGAGCGAGGAGGACATAAGCTTCACGCGTAGACCGCAGCTCTCTCATATTGTTTACGCTATTCTTGTTGACTCTTGCTTTTGATTATGATATTCTCTTGTACGAACTGTGCCCCATTGCATCGACTGTGCACAAGATATTCTGAGAACTGATTTGTTTTCGTGTTGATTGTGTGACGTTGCCGTCATAGCCTTTGTAGATTGTTATAGAATAAATGGAGAATTGGAAGAATTGTTCCCTGAGTTTCGGTTTTAGAGAAAGGTCATGAGTGAAAGGTTGATCATAGGTGATTCAGGGCATCAGTCAATGTCATTGCAGTGTCTCCGATAAGGAGCTCCTAGGCTTCGGGTCCCGAATGAGGCAGGGTTTTTGACTAGCTACATAACTAGGCCAAATTCAATAGCTGGCTGGGGAGAATTCTAACAACCGGTTGCTCTGATTGGAAGTTTTCCTTTGTTTCTCCTATCAACTCCAGGTTGAAGGCTGGACGAATACGGAGCGCAGACCACGGACCGCGCGCGATCTTTCCATATATATGTATATATATTT
Source organism: Acheta domesticus (assembly GCA_031308135.1). NCBI lineage: Eukaryota > Metazoa > Arthropoda > Insecta > Orthoptera > Gryllidae > Acheta > Acheta domesticus. The sequence continues at coordinate 14,992 of JAHLJT010009556.1, read as the reverse complement.
GTGATAAGTGGATGATGGTGAGGGAAGGAGCCAAGGAAGAAACGAAAGGGAAGAAATATGATTTAAATGACCGCGCAAAGCTGGGCGCGTTCGGAGAAGCGCTTACTGACCAGAAGGGGTACCGGCCAAGCTGATAAGAGAGAAACCCCCACTCACGTCACATAGTGAGGGGAAAAGAGGGGAAGTGCGGCTAACCGAAAAGGAATTTCACTCTTCTGGTCTGAGCAGTGATACCGATCGGTCGTGCCTATTCGGTGTCTGAGCGGCGGTATCAAAAAAAACGGACACATGCTAGATTCGTGGAAAGACTATTGAATTGTAGAAAGTGAAGGTGTTCGTAATAGCGGCAGTAATTTCGCTAGCTAATAAGGCGATATTTCGTGACGCAGTAATAGGAGATGTACTGCGATTGAATCGCTAAGTTGAACAAAGTCGAGTTTTTGAAAAGTGAGTTAGAAAAGTGAATCAAGTAATTATTTACCCGGCAGATAGTGCGAACACAGAAACTGTAGTGAAGCAACTGACTCGTGTCGACGGACCGCGCTCGAGTACACGAACCCACGGACAGTATTAAAACTCGAGGACCGGACAAGAAGCAATGAAGACGGAGGAACCTGGTAGAACGTGCTGTGGAGGCGACGCGAGAGGACTCGTGGGCCGGCTGGAATTCGCCCTTGGCGGCGCATAGCGGCTGGGCTTTCGAGGTGGCGGCAGCGCGAGTGTGCGCGACCTTAGCAGCAGACCCCGTAGGATGGCGCGAGGAGACGGCGCACGTTAAGTACCAAAGGCTTCATTCTGGGCAAAGTGAAAGTGGAAATACGAGAGGACATGTTAGTTAATGAGAACTAATTACTTGAACCGGGGAGGGAAACGACCAGTAATATTTTCCATGTTCCAAGTCGAGGACTAAAGCAAGGAATTCACATTTAAATCAAAATTGAGATCTCACGTAATAGTTTTCAGTCAAGAAAAAAAGGAAAAACTGATTTTGTAAAATAAATTTAAGCATTTTGGATGGGGAAAATGGTAAAGTTGTTGTGTGTTCATTGAGCAGTAAATGGTTTTGCATTTAGTAAGCGAGGGATCCCATTCGCAAAGGCCTAATAAATTTCAGTTGAGTAATTTATTAATGATATCTGAGACGATAAATGTTTGATTTCTTGTGCATTTGTGTTTGCTAGATTTGGGAATTTTGTTGATTGGAATAAATCCAAATTTGTTATCAGAAAGGTGTCGCTGAAATTCATATCGCATGTGATCCCGAATCACGGCTCCTCCCTGCCAAGACCCCTGCGCCATTACAGGTCCCATCAAAATAATAAGGATTATGTTGGCGAAGTACCGTCACATAATATATATATATATATATAATATATATATATATATAATATACATAAATATATACATATATAATATACAATATACATAAACATATACAAGGAGCGAAAATTGCGCTCGTGAAATCCGTTCAAAGGATTGATTGTCTCGGTAGCTTAGTGATAATAGGAGTTGGGCGTATACCAGAAAGCCTTGGTTCGAATCCCGGCCAGGGCGAACATTTCTTTGAATCAATTTAATGATTCTGATATAGTTGCAAAATTTACAAACTTCAAGGTTATTATTTAGAAATATAAAAACCCATCTTGCTATGCATTTAGACCACATTTTTGTCTGAGGGTCAGCCTTTGAATCATTACTAGCTTTTGGTGTGAATCCTTACCCGAATACCCTCTAGTCAATAGGTCAGGGTGTTGAAGAAATTTCAGTTTATATTCAATGGGAAATTACGGTAATTAAATTTTTTAATTATAGTTTCAATAAATGATATGATTTAACTTATTCTAGTTCACATAATAAAAAAATATTACATTATTTTGTGTTTTATTAGGAAAGAAATGTTGAGACACAAACATTTATGTGAGTGAATAACGTTTTGCTTTTAAAACTGATTTCAATACATTTACAAAAATGTAATTTAAATGTAATTAGCTCCATATTTTACTTACAGTTATTAATTGACAATTATTACACATATTATTTTCCCTATCACATGATGACGCACCTCTGTCATAAAAAATTATAAATACGTAATTAAATACACGGAAAGGGACTCGCTCATTCATAAAAAAATAATACATAATTAAAGGGCATGTACATGTATCTCGATATTTGGCACACAGATTTATACCTAAATTTTAAAATTAACTTAGGTTATGTTATTGTTATGATTATTACCACCATTATTAAGTACTTAAAGAATCATGAACTTGTCACTTAAAATATTTGTGTAAGATTTAGTTATATCTTAAAGTTTTCGACATGTTTATGAGAGATATTTCAGTAAACATATCCGATAGCAATCAGTTATCTGGAATTTACGCTTTAAAATTGGGCATAAAAACATGTGTCCAATTTTGAGTGGATATAAAGTTTAGGAAATGTTGAATTTGTTTAATGTGAAATTTAGAATATCATTTAAGTCAAGAATTAACTATTTCCCGTGTGAAAAAAAATTGAACGCACTTTATACTATTATAATAGTGATTAATGACAATATAATAATTATTAATTAATAAATTAATTTATGATAATATTAATGATTGATGACAATGAATGATAATTATTATACATGATTCTAAGAAGCCATAAATTTATGAAGACACAGTTGTTTTTGGTGATTCACAAATGTATTTTATTTGCCATCTTTCAGTTGGCAAATTATTATTTTATTATTATTTCCTATTTTCTGTGGATATACAGTGATGCCGGGGTTCTCAAAATAACCCAAAGCAACAATGGTTTGCTTCTAAAGTGTAACAAGAATATATGTTGTTTTTTATATCCATATATTCAGGCTTAAGAATTCACGGACTATATTTACTGTTCCTAATAATGCAGCTTTCTGAATGGTCCCAAAAATCCTTTCCAGTCAGTTTTAATTTCTTGGTGGTCTCTTGCCATTCCTTGGTGACCAATCCATTTGCTGGCACCACTACTGGGAGCACTTCCACTCCGCGCAGTCCATACATGCCCTTCAGTTCAACAGCCAAGAGTTAATATTTCTCCGCAGCAGTCTCCGCAACAACTCTTTTTCTCCGCAACAGTTGTTATAACTCTGCCATCTGTCGGGAACGCAACATCAATGATGCATGATGTTTTAGATATTTTACAGAACAATATCGGGTTTAGGCATGCTTCACAGCTAGCTACCGTTGATACCGTTCTTGTTGGAGAGCCGAACACAAGACGAAACTGACCCAGAAAGTCAGCCTCCTGGCTTATACTCACTCTGTCAACATCCAGTGGATGTAAAAGAGGGTTGTTACTTTCAACTGCTCTCACCTTTTACTTTCCCGTGTACGTTCGTATACACTGAATACGTAGTATAGGGAAAGTTATGTAATGCTGCGCGAAAAAATGGCCAATTTTCGCCAGAAAAAAATTCATTGCCGGGCCGTGATAACGAAAAAGTGGATAACACCAGTTGCAAATTAAGAAAAAAATTCCCTAACACGTGGTGTAGCCAGAAACCTTATTTTGTGGGTCCTTGATATCGAAAAACCAATTGAAAGACGTCTGTCCGTCCGTCCGTCCGTCCATTAACTCTGCTAGCGCCTAAACCATACGTACGATTTCTTCCAAAATGGATATTCCCCGGTCGATCTGGCTCTAGTCAAAGCTTTGAGATTTTGAAAAAGATTCTTTAAAATTTGGGGGTATTTTACATGTAGCCCCCGGACATTTTCAAACATTTCTCAAAAACGGCTTCAAATTTTTTCTTAAGTTTCTTGTATGAATAGAGTAAAATACACTTATTAACATGGCACAGGTCCGATTTTCACGTACAGCTCTGAATTTTCGAAAATTGTGAGAGTTTGACTTTTTTTCGGCGTCTTTCTCCAACTACAAAATTGAAGATAGAGATTTTTTCTTCAAATAAAATGTGTTCTCCAAAGAGAGTTCTTTGTTCAAGGTCATGTACATTTTAAAAAAAATAGTAGTTTTCGCGCAACATTGCGTGCAATATGTGCTATTTTTAAAAAATTACAAAAACTAGATTTTCTGAAAAAGGCTCCAAATTTTTTCTTTTAACTTTTGGTAGGAATAGTGCTAAGTGTACCCTATGAGATGACATAAACGCCATATTCCCGTATTCTTTTGTTTTTCAAAAATTGCAAAAATGTAATTTTTTTGACTTGTCTCTCACGTCGTTAATATTTATACTAGCGGCAAATTGTTCACTTTATTATATTTATGAGTACATATGCATTAAATAATGTCAAGAAAAGTTAAACACAATCGTTTTCTGTGAAAACTAGGTTAAATTTCCGAACTTTGAGGAACGCTCAATCCCCATTTTCTCATAAATGGCTTAAAAGAATTTCTTCAAACTTTTCGATCGGATCGTGCTAATTGCACTCTTTAATATGACGTAAATTTTATTTTGAGGAAAGCTTGTGTTTTTTTAAAAATTGCAAAAATGTAATTTTTTGATTTGTCTTTAACGTCGTTAATATTTACATTAGCGGCGAATTGTTTACATTATTATATTTACGAGCACATGTGCTTTAAATAACGTCAAGTAAAGTTCATCGAAAACACAACCGTTTTCTGTGAAAACTAGCTGGAATTTCCGCATTTTCAGAAACGCTCAAAAGCTATTTTTTCATAAGTGGCTAAAAAAATTTCTTCAAACTTTTCGATCGGATAGTGGTAATGGCACTCTTTGATGTGACATAGTTTATTTTGAGGAATTTGTTTTTCAAAAATTACATGTATGTAATTTTTTCAAAGGATCTCTCACAACTTTAATTTTCACATTACCAGTAATTTGTAAACATTATTATACTTGGGAGTGTAAGTGTTTCAAATAACTTCAAATAAAGTATTTTGAAAACTCAAAAATTTTCTGTGAAAATGAGCTTTAAATTAAGCATTTTTAGTAGCGCTAAAACGCAATTTTCTTTAAAATGGTACACAATTTTTAAAAGAAAATTGCCATTCAGGCTAGGTTTTTGTGTTCTTTAATATTCTAAAATTAATATTTTCATTCTAGCGATACAAAACCGAAAAAATTAAGAAAATGACAAAAATTGTACTTTTGGTGGTGATAGATGGTAGATGGCAAGAAAGAGAATGTGGAAATTCGGAATAGTTTGCGAAGACCCAAGGAAATAGAAAACTAATATTGGAAACTCTGTGCCATTCTGTAGCAACACTAGTTTCATTCGAGAAAAAGGGGACACAGCGTGGTGCCGTATCCACCTACCGCACAAGTGTGCGTGCAGGGTGACTCTAGCGCAGAGACACTAAGGATGAGCAGTTAGTGTAGTAAAAGCGTTTCGTCCTAGCTCAGGATTCATTAGACAGGCTTTCAGCCTGTGACGCTGTATGAACCGTGTCTGGTTTATTTTCTTCCACGTTTCGGTCAGTGATGTTTACACTATCCACAGGATTCGAACTTGATCATGGTTGATTTCTTTGCTCTGGTTTGCACTTATAATAAAGTTGCTCACTCTCTCAGTATCTCTCACGAGATCGTATCTCTTGGCAAGGGCGTGGTGGATTACTTTAACAGTTGAGTTTCCTTATTATACTGTAAAATACGTCCCGACTGGTGTGGTGTTCCGCTGGTTAGGGAAAACCCGCTAGTCGACGGTAGGTTGGCGCTGGATCTCGCCAGCCAGCCGGGGAAAGATCACCGTCACCGCTCGATAAAAATTGCTTTACACTTACGGGACTAATGACCCCAGTAATTGACGCGCCTGGAGTCACTAGCAATCATTTAGTCAATCAATTAACTAACAATGAATCTTAAACACACGAAAGATCTCGCATGGGTACGCTAATACCGAAAGATGTGTATTTTTTATCGGCCTAAATATTTTCGGCATAGTCACTTAGTATTGATAATGCAATTTACGTAAGTAATAAAGGCGTATTAATTAAATAAAAATGATAAATATTTTTAAAACTCCCATTGTTATTGACTTAGCTAATTGGCAATGAAGTGTCCACTACTCTTTTCCACAATACACCCTGAATTTGTAAAAGATTCTCCTAGTGAAGAACTCTCTTTTCCCAAAGCAACTTTCTTACGATCTCGGGTTAGTGGAGCATGAAAGGAGAGCGGAGAAATTATTAATTAGTAACGGAGCATTTCCTCGAGCGAGCGAGGACGAGGGACGCGACCGTCTCGCAGACGTCTTGAGGAGGCGCCGACTGTAAAACGCTCCAGGACTCGGAGCAACCCGACCGCGAAGTTGCGCTGCTCAATGGAGCCTCCCTCAACGCCCCGTCCTCCCCGTCCTCCCCACCCTCCTCGTCCTCCTCGAACTCCCCGTCCTCCCCTTTCTCCGCCAACTCACCTTCTCTCCAGCCCACTTCGCCACATCTTATCCCTCCGTTCTTTCCAGGCTGCCTCTGTCCGCTCTCCCCACCCCACCCCATCCCTTCATACTTCTCTCTGCCCCATATATTTAGCCTGTGTCTCCTGGCCCCCCTTAATCTTTTCACATCTCAGTCTGCCTCTCATACTCCCATTATATATTTCCACCATTTCTTCCCGCCCGTTTCTCCTGATCGTTCCTCCTCATTTCTCCGAGCCTCCTTCCCCAACCTCTTTCTCCTGTCACTAACTCCCCACCCTACTTCCCCGACTTGTCCTTAAAAGTAATCTGTCACCTCATGTCCCAAAACCTTACATCACATCTTCTCCGTGTCCTTTCCCAACTCATTCTTTTCCCCTTCTTCCCTCCTCATCACCTCTTTGAACCTATGTTTCTCGGATTCTTTCCATCTCTTATCTTCCTGCACCAGTTCCCCACACCAATACCAATCCGCATTCTCTTTCACCATTAGCGATCTCCATCTCTTCGTCCCTTCCTCTTTCCGTTCCATTCCCCTCCCCGCACCTCCGCATCCCACTTCTCTTCCCTTCCCCCACTCTCCGCCTGCACTCCTCCATCTGTCTTTCGTTACCATCATAAACCGCTGCGCTCGCTCCGTCGCCGTCGCCGCCATCACGCCCTCCGCCCGGTCGTCAAGGGGGCTCTGGGGAGCATTTATTATGGACTCATTTGGAATTCCTCTGCCCGGAGACGCTCTTGTCAAACAAGACGGAGCGGCGCGCGGCGCGTCGTTGGGGGACGGGGTGGGGGCAGGGTCGAGGCCGGGGCGCACAAGTGGGGAGGGGGGTCTCCCTCCGGGGAGGGCGCAGCTCCGATGGCCCGCGGGACCCAAATGAGGGCCGTTCAGCGCAGGAGCAATCGGAAACTGCCATGTTGGAGGGGGCGGAGTACGTGCGCGACCTCACGCGCAGCCCCCCTCCCTTCCTCCCTCTCTCGCTCTCTCGCACCATCCCTCCCTCCCTCCCTCCCTCCAACCCTCCCTCCCTCTCTCCAGTTCTCGCTCTCCACCTCCCTTTCTCAAACTCTCGCTCTCTCCCTCCTTCCCTCGCTTTCTCCCTTCCTCCCTCGCTCCCCCTTCCCTCCTTTCCTCACTCTTTCGCTCTTTCCCTCCCATCCTCCCTCCATCCCTTCCACCCTTCTTCCCTCCCACCCTCTCTTCCACCCTTCCTCCCTCCCACCCTCCATCGCTTTCTCTCTCCCTCCCTCCCTTCCTCACTCTCTCGCTATCTCCCTCCCTCGTTCTGTACCGGCGTTTCTTCCCGTTCAGAGGAAGATCTCTCCCGGATGGTTAGAGGTCTCTCCTGATTTGTATATAGGCGTGTGGATACCTCCATCAGCTTAGTCTGAATCCACATAAGAATGTGTGCGGAGTGTGGTTGAGTCTCTCAGCCTGGCAACGTCCGTGTCCTCAGGGTCAGACTCTGTCGGACGCTGCGCGACTCGGCCGGAATCTTTCTTCTTATTTCAATCTTTTCAGAATCTGGTAATGTTTATTTGTTTGTCGCCAAATGCTCTAAAATGATCTTACGTTTTGGCATATTTATATCAACATTTGTTATTTCTTGACAAGTTCCTCTGGCCTCGCAACTTCCCCTCTCTCGAACCGGCCAACCGAACAATACACTTTTTCCTTCCTTTATTTTTTATAATTCATTATTAAATTTTGTTTATGCATTTCATTATCATTTATGTTTAGAACCCAATTTTCTGCCAAATATTAGATTTTCTTCAATACCTTTAATTTTTAATTGTTCAAATACCAGTCATATACCGTGTTCATATACTTCGTGAGTTCATTGAGACTTTTCCGGTTTCTGTCGAAATAATTACCAGTTGCTTCTCTATAGTTTAATTTTTATTTTTACATTATTTTTAATTGTTTTTATTTTTGCTTCGTCTCTACGTTTGGACTCCTGGCAACTCTGTATTTTGTCGTCTTTTTTTCAACACATTTGAAAAATGATCATTGTTCCATTTTTTACTTTATAAGAAGAGTACGAAGAAGTTTCGCTTTCCTTTGGAATTAAGAAATTTGCTTTCAAGAAGTTCTTGTTGGAACCGCTTGAGGAGTCGAAAGTTTCTTCTGGAAAGCATTGCTGAAAGTTATTCTTGATGGAAAGGAAAGATACTTGGTGATCTGTGGAAACTTTTTTCTGGCTGCTTCATACTTCTGCCAATAAATGCATATTTGCAAACACTTTGTTTAACAAAACATTATAATATGAGTTAAGTTTTAACAAGAATTTCTTCATGACGCCTACAACTCTGCCTTTATTTTCAAATTAGAGGAATTTTCATGAAATATTTGAAAACTAGGACATGTTCAGTTATCTCTGTGACAGCACATACAAACATCACCCGAAGTCTAAAAAATCATGGCCTGCTAGTTTTTGTCACCGATAACTGAATGTTTATTGTATTATTATTGGAAATGCCACAAGTACTTTAAAAAGTATCGATAAATGCACAAGTCGCGAAGTGACGAGCGAATTAAAGAAACATACATGTAATTATTTTAACAGAAAACGTATTGTGTGCAACACTATCAATGTGAGTAAAGTCACATGGCGGGTTGGGCAATGAGGATAACAATTGCTATGTTACGATGAGTTTGTATCACCAACTGATAAAAAAATAAATACCACTTCATACTGTGTTGTTGTTTCTAATCCTCAGGCTCTGGATACTTATCACTTCACACACAATATCAGTGAGGATCAGCTTTTAAAAAATATTTCAGTGGGAGATAATGAAATCGGGCCGAATAAAAATGTCTGAATTAATACTTTTTTAGATTGATGCTGGCATTTTGTAACAGTACAAGTTCTGAGAGTATAAATTTGAATGTGATATCTATACTTGATAAATATTTTCAATAAATGGAGTAAAAATTCGGTAAACGTGGTCTTGGGGGGACATATGGCCTCACGCCGCTCTCTTGGACCCGCCACTGACGTGAGCGGTATAGTTGACATTTTTAAACATGGCGTCCAACACATCTACTGTTTTTCAGTTTCATATTATTCCCCAGTCATGGTTCCCCAGGGATAGGCCCAACAACAGCCTCAGTCGTATTGCTCAATTCAAATTCCGATAAGGGATTTGATTGGACGGGAATTATCGAAGCATATAATTTTGCTGGATATTGCCCCAGGATTCTTTTGCACGACACGAGCATATCATGGCACACTGGAATTTTAGCTCTTTGAATATTTTCCGTTCTGGTCGGGTTGAAAAACCTCCGTCGTGTATTTGGAATCATTTAGTTTGCAATCAGCAATTACTACCACACGGGTAGCTTCACTCCCGTGCATTTAATGCAAATATTTCATTCAAGCGAGTGTGTATTCAGTGTGCGGGTTTTTGTTCATCACTCAGTCAGTGATTTTGCCTATGAAAGACATACAATTGAGAATTATGATTAGAACTAGTGACCTGCAACGGAAAGAATGCTGCAAAACAAATCACCACCAAGTGGTTTTCCGAAAGTAGCACGCTCACTGTTGAAAAACATGAAAAAAATTCTTCACAAATACGAACTGAAATAACATACTAATATTTATACTTACGCTTTTATTACTCAACAAGTAAATAACAAATATTTAATAACTAATGACCTCTTCCTTTGAAGTCTCGTTGTCACATGAAGTTAGATGTGGTAAACGGTAACACATTGAGTATGAAAATTCAGTCCGTATGAGAATAGGCAGAATAGCACAATCGAGTATTTGCTGTTTTCATTCAAAATCGACACTGTTTCACTGTCTTGTTTTTCCCCCAACTACCTGGGTACTTGCCAAAACCATAAGCACTTCTCACAAGCCTGGCACAGTTTTTTTTTCAATTTCTGCGCGCACTTGAAACGGGCCATCAACAGAATCCTCCAAAAATATAAAAGCGCGGTAGACTATTTATAATTTCGATAACAGGTAGAACATTTGAATAATAACCATAAAATTCAACGCTGAAAGCACTGTTTCTGACGATTTTCAAATCTGTGATGTTAATACGTATTTACTAGCCTTTCACATAGCCGGGGGACTGGATAAGTTTCTATTAATGTCTGCTCGCACTGGAAATTAGTCAACAATAGAGTCATCGAAAAGTGAATTATGAGGTAGAATATTTATTCTTTCGATAACGTAATAAAAGAGTTTAACATTCTAAGCTCAGAGCGCTGTTTCTGACGATTATCATTTCTGTGACGATAACACATGGTTATTAGCCGTTCACACGATCTGGGTCTGGATAATTTTCTATCAACGTCTGCGCGCATTGGAAATTAGCGATCCAGCCAATTGCAAGGTGCTCCCAGGGGGCGCCTGTCGATGCCCACGGCCAACAAGCGACGGCCCCGCGCAGAAGGCTGCGCGCGGAAATTAGCGATCCAGCCAATTGCAAGGTGCTCCCAGGGGGCGCCTGTCGATGCCCACGGCCAACAAGCGACGGCCCCGCGCAGAAGGCTGCGCGCGGAAATTAGCGATCCAGCCAATTGCAAGGTGCTCCCAGGGGGCGCCTGTCGATGCCCACGGCCAACAAGCGACGGCCCCGCGCAGAAGGCTGCGCGCGGAAATTAGCGATCCAGTCAATTGCAAGGTGCTCCCAGGGGGCGCCTGTCGATGCCCACGGCCAACAAGCGACGGCCCCGCGCAGAAGGCTGCGCGCGGAAATTAGCGATCCAGTCAATTGCAAGGTGCTCCCAGGGGGCGCCTGTCGATGCCCACGGCCAACAAGCGACGGCCCCGCGCAGAAGGCTGCGCGCGGAAATTAGCGATCCAGCCAATTGCAAGGTGCTCCCAGGGGCGCCTGTCGATGCCCACGGCCAACAAGCGACGGCCCCGCGCAGAAGGCTGCGCGCGGAAATTAGCGATCCAGTCAATTGCAAGGTGCTCCCAGGGGGCGCCTGTCGATGCCCACGGCCAACAAGCGACGGCCCCGCGCAGAAGGCTGCGCGCGGAAATTAGCGATCCAGTCAATTGCAAGGTGCTCCCAGGGGGCGCCTGTCGATGTCCACGGCCAACAAGCGACGGCCCCGCGCAGAAGGCTGCGCGCGGTCGCCAATCGCAAACAGAACGCGAGCGGCGCGCGCAGAGGTCGAAGGTCAGTCCGGGCGGAGAAGGGTCAGCCGGAGCTAGGGCGAATCAGACCGTGCGTTATGCCGCTTCGCCCCTCCGCTATGCGGGGAATGGGCAAGGGCATTTCCGAGTGGCTTGGCGGTGAAGGAAACGAGAGCGAGCGTGGAATCGACGCGGCGAGAGATTCCTCTGGATTCCGACCGCTGAGGGTCGATTCCCTCGTTGTGGTACAACTTTCTTAACCGCTCGTAATGGCCACTCACGTGGTAACGTAAATCATTGCGTGATATTCTGTGCACAATACTTGACAAACGAAGTTTTGCGAGATGTATTGCCCAAAACAAACGCAAACATAACATTTATATAGAGTTAGATAATTCATAAATCAATAAATGGGTGTACTGGGTTTTATTTGCTGATACCTTCTTTTATTGATTTATAGAAAAGTGTTTTATGTCACCTTTGGGTGTTTTCGAATTCAACAAAGCAAAGTTGTAAAAGGTTTGTAAGGGAAGTAAGGTGGCGGAAAGGACAAGGAAGCGGGAAGAGAAAGGGACGGCGAGGACATGGGAAGGCCAGGTAGAGGCCTGGGCAAGGCAACCGGCGAGTACAAGAGGAAGGAGACGGCAGGGCGGCGGGGTGGACAAGGGGATGAGGAGGACAAATCGGTGGGTAGGACAAGAGAATATGGAGGGCTAAGCGGAGGGGAGGGCGAGGCGGAGGGGAGGGCAAGATGGAGGGGAGGGCAAGGCGGACGGGAGAGGAAGGCCCTGGTAAGGCAGACGGAAGAACAAAGCGGAGAGAATGGCAAGGCGGAGGGGAAGGCAAGGCGTTTTGAGGGCAAGGCGGTTCTGTGGGCAAGGCTGGGTTGGGGAAACCGCTGCGATTAGGACAAACACAGCATGGGGCACGGCGGTCGGTAGGCGAAAAATGCATTGACTGATCGTGCGGCGTTTACCAGTGTGGAAGTGAATTCCTGTGCGTCGAGGAGACGTGGACGTGGCGTGGAGCGAGGGCCGCGTTGGGAGATGACGCGCCCGTGGCGAGGGGCGGGGGCGGGGGCGGGGGCAAGGGCGCAGGGCAAAGGGCCGGCGCGCGCAGGCGGGCCCACCGCCCCGCGCTAATTCAGGGCCTGCGGCTGTCAGGCGCAGTCAGGGCCCAATATGTTGCGCCTCTCCGCTGCAAGATGAATGGAAGGCCCGGCACCCCACGCGCCTGCTCGCTCCGGAGGAGTAGCCACTTGCCGCCACGTCAACGCGCTGGAACGCGTTTCCGCTTAAATGGGCGCTCTTCTTCTTCTTACGTGTGAGTGCGAGCATTTGTATGGAATTTGTAACTCTGAGTCGAATGTCGCGTTTACAAAATAGATTCACTGGCGTTTCGTGTTTATTATAATACTAGCGTACCCGTGCGAGAACTCTCGCATGATAAATCCACCCTTTCCCTATCCATTTGTCTATCCTTTCCATAAAGAAGAGGAACTACTAATGTACTTACAGAATATCAAACAAAATAACAATGCAATTGATGTTTGAAACAAATTTTCAATTAAAGTTTATTCAACATTATAGAGAGATGTTCTTGGAACAATTCATACTTCTTTAAAAACAACATTTGAAGAAATTTTTCAATCTTCCTTCAGAGTTAGCTTTTCGCTTTTCTTGATAGTCACAATAATAATAGAAAAGATTTTTACTCTTGAGAAAGTCAAATAAAGAAGTGCGAAAATACCGGAACGGGCAAATACAGACCTACTTATTGCAAAATTATTTAACATTCCTTGATTTTTAATGAGGAGCCGAGGGGGTATTTGAGAGTCAGGGTGCCAGCTTGCTGGGGTGCGAAAATTGAAAAATTAATTGTATACTAAAAAGTATTGGATTTTTCTGCGTTTTTACGTACCTCAAGAAAAGCAATTCCGAGCCAAAAAGTAATCAAATTAATATTTTCACCTTTGAGTACTTAATACCGTTTGTTGCAATTAGAAACAATTTAGTAGGCTTAGACTTCACTTCGGTACATGGGTATGCTGCTCAAACGATGTTTGCATATTGAATATCTTAACGAACCGACACCTTGAGTTTAATATCAAACGGTGTATTATTTACAATATGAGTTTGCAGCTGGGCGTTGATGTACATACTTCCAGATACCGCCAACATTTAAATCGTGCGTTTGGACTGCGATCGTTGGCAGTTGTCGGGTGACTTACGCTATTCTTTCTATAATTTTAAATTTAGGTGTTTTTTAATTAATTCACACAGCATAGTAGGCTGGCGCGTTGTGATTTTTGTTTTCCATTATTTCAAGCTATTTTACATTAGCTACTTTAAAAGTTGGTTCATTGTGTTGTGCCATAGCACAAGTTTTCCCCCACTACCTCCGCTTACCCGTGCGAGAACCCTCGCATATTAGACCCCACACTCATCCCTATCCTTCTATTTTCATTCTAAGAGTTAACGAAACGTGTTTATTTGTTTAAAAATCTATGAAGGTAACTTACAATGAACTCACACAATAACAAATAAAAATAAAAAAGAATGCAATTAATATGTAAAAGAAATTTTCAATAAATATTTATTCAATATCATGTAGAATATTCTTGGAACAATTCCCAACACTCACTTAAAGACATTTGAAGTAATTATTCAATATTCTTTGTCAGTTAGTTTTTAGCTTTTCGTGATAGTCGCAAAAGTATTACCTTTTTACTTTTGGGAAATCTACGCGTCTGAACTCGCTGACTTCAATATTTCATGGAATAATAACGAAAATATTGGTACAGGTAAAACACAAACACAAGTCTTCACTCTTCATTGTTCACCCACATCCCTCCACCATTAAGAACACAGCATTTACAGACCATGGAAAAACGTTAATTGAATAGTTTCACTACACGCATAAGAAACAATCTTCATATGTATAGGTATCAAGCAACTATAATAGTACTTCTGGTTGTTGCTGGAGAGCAAATCTTGAATTAATGATTATGCAAATAAACCTACTCAGACTGCACAAACCACGGTGTATACAGAAAGCGTAAATATAAGATATGAGGAATCTAAGCCTTCTAAGCGTGTCGCCACAGAAATGAATACCATCAAGAAGGGCTGAAATATTTAGGTGGCATTGGTGGTATTGGAACGAAAATTTTTTGAAGAATGTCTGCAAGTATCTCATCTTGTAGATTAAAGTGTGAAAAACGTTTCTCTGAGGTCTTTGGACTCAATATTTTAGTTTTTAAGGCCCTTGAATGCATTGTTTAGGAGTTTTCGATTAAAAAAAAAAAAGCGCTGACGTGTATGGCGGGTTGCATTGGACATGAATATTTAGATGTCTTTTTTAAACAAATCCTTCACATTTTCAAAGTCAAAATGAAATTCGTCAAGTCTCCGTGTAATTGTCTTTCTTTAGATACCTCACTTATAAAGATCGGTTGCGTGTGAGAGCCGGAACGCAATGGTATACTACTGAAATAATACAGGAGACGATAGTAAGAGTTCTAGT
>JAHLJT010009553.1:12500-15293 GCA_031308135.1 Acheta domesticus | reverse complement strand
GCAACATTTTACACTTCCCAAAGAATTCAGCATGTACCGATGATGTTTATTCCGAAACTTCTGCCCAACGAATCTCAGAATAGTCACGTAAACTAAAAAAATAAATATTCATCTGCTTTAGATGAATTTCCGGATTGTTTTATTAAAAACTTGTGCACCTGCCTTTATACATACCGTTACTCACATTTCAATGCTTCTTTATGTACAGGAATATTTCCAGATATTTTCAAAACAGCAAAAATTAAGCCACTTTTTTAAAAAGGGGAACAAAAATGATATTCAAAATTAACGGCCAATTTCTATTTTGTCAGTTTTCTCAAAATATATAGAAAGGCTTTTCTACTTACGAATGGAAACATTTCTCAGAGAAAAACAGAGCGTTTTCAGACTCACAACACGGTTTTAGAAAATCAAAATCTACGGAAACTGCCATTTTTTCTTTTCTCAAAGATGTGCTTCATCAATAGACAAAATGAAGTACCCATTGGAATATTCTTAGATCTCTCGAAAGCTTTTGACGTTATTGACCATAAGACTCTGCACATCAAATTACCTTCGTATGGAATATCGTGGTATTGCCCTAGGATTGGATAACTTCTTACCTTGAAACATCGGACTTCAGAGAGTAGAAATACCATACTGGCAGGAAAGGACATTACATACTTATATTTCCAATTCTTTGCCAATTGTGCATGGGGTCCTGCAAGGTTCGATCTTAGGTCCTATTCTCTTTCTGTTATATGTAAACGATATGCCCTATCTATAAAAAATGAATAGAAGAACAGTTCTGTTTGCTGATGACACGAATGTTCTTTGCAAAAAAGAAGCCAGTAAATAGTACAATTCAGAAGTTTCAAATTGGTTTAATAATAACAAATTAATTGTTAACGAAAGAAAAACTGTTTCAATGCATTTTTGCATCTCAAATCGGAAATCGCATGTTCCATATTGAAAATGAACAATATGCAATTAGCTGATGTTTAAGGCAACAAAATTTTTAGGTCTTTCAATTCAATCAAAACCTCAAATGGAATGTACATTATAACAGAATTAAAACACTAAATTAAGTTCATTATGCTATGCATTCAGAATTCTTTCAAATTCTGTCAGCCTTCATGCAGCTCGTTGCGTTTTATTTTGCAAATGTGCATTCCCGCCTGAGATATGGCATAATATTCTGGGGAAGCTCATCCTGTAGTATTCAGACCTTCAGATTGCAAAAGAAAATTATTCGAATAATGAAAAATGCCTTCCACGTGATTCCTGCAAGCTTCTTTTCATGAGTTGGGAATCCTACCATTGCCTTGTCTATTTATTTACAATCTGTAATATTTGTCAAAATGACTACTTAACGGAGGGAACATATTTTCATGCAATATTGATATTATTAATTACAACACACGCCGTAGAAATCACGTGCATCAAGTGTCAGTATCAACAGCTCAGTACAAGAAATCAACATACAATACATGTACGTTACTTTACAACGCATTGCCAGATGACATAAAAACAATTAAAGTCGGTATACAAATTTAAGTTAAAAGTAAAAATCTTTTCTGCTGCAAAACTGTTTCTATACATTAGAGACTATACTGATCGTGAAAAAGAAAAATAATGTTTAATGTAACAAAACAAAGATATATAATGAATTAGTTTTATGTTTGCATTGTATAACATTAAAAAAATATTTAATACGCCTGTAACAAGTAATGTACTTCAGCTTCCGGGTCAATGACCTCCATCTCGATCAGGTTTTTTTTGTCCAGTTTCCCTGATCCATAGAGCAAGTGCTGAGATGGCCCCTTGTTTTGCTTCTGACGTAAATGTAGCTTCACTAGGTGCGCACGTTGTGTTGAGCACGTTTTGTTCTTGTAGTTCATTTACAGTTGAAATTGATTTTCTATAACTCGGGAAAAAACATTTTTCTAAAATATTTTATTTTTACTTTATTATTACTTTATTTTTCTAAAATAATTATTTTCTAAATTAATTTTTCGTTTTCGTTTTTTTGTTTTTTTTGTTTTTTTTAATAAAATTCTGGCCCTCAAGAAATGTGCGCAGATAAATTTCTTTCACCACACGTCATATACAGTTTTTACTGTTTTTTGACTAAAAAATAAGTGTTTCAAGGCTATGTCAGGAGTTACGAACGACAAACGATTGTTTTGAGTGAGCGGAGCGCTATCTATTGTCGCTCACGAGAACAAAGTTCCAACAGAACCAACCACGCGCGCTCTCGTAGCGACATGTGTTACAAGAATAATATGAACGGTTGAGCGTCATTAAAACAAACAGCGGTGTTTTGCTACCTGTTGCTGGAAGGAAGTACTAAGTTAAACGCAGCTGCAGTTCTATCAAGACTAGTAACATTCAAGGTTATCATGGGTTATGATACCACAAGTACTTTGGAAATTGTCGATAATTCCCGAATCGCAAAGCGATGAGGGGATTTATCCGAGAATTTCCAAAGCACAGAATGGTATTTAATAGGACTATTCCACGAATGAAATTACGCCCAACATAGTTCCAAAATGCACTAAATATTGAAAATAACTGAAAGCTTAACTGAAAAATTTAAAATGAAAGCGGTTATGTTATAGCACATATGCGGTTTTATTTTGCATCGACATAGTGATCGATGTATACCTCTTCCAAGATATACGAGTTATTGTTTGTAATTGGCCAGTAGGGAAATGCGGTGGTAAGAAAAATCCGATAGAGAAGAGCGATATATTTTGAGATACGCCGCGCTGATTGGGGCATTTTATATGTACGGTTAAACACTATTGGTTT
>JAHLJT010009553.1:0-7500 GCA_031308135.1 Acheta domesticus | reverse complement strand
TGACGTTAAAACCGGAATTGAAAATAGGTCGGGACATTGAATTTTTCATCAGTGAAAATGGCAGCCATTTTCTGCATTAGTAAAAATACAAAGTAGATGTTAATATGCAAATTTCAGAACTTGCATGTGATCGAGGCTGAAATGGACATAATTTTCTGAACGTTCAACATCAAGACTAAGTGATTAAAATAGACGTAATAAGGAACGAACTATATTGCAGAAAATAAAATTTTTATATTTCCTCAAAGCTGATATTCCCATGAAGATGACAACCAATTGTGTTACGTTTGTGCCACATTCTTATAAGAGATGCAATATGCAGTGTTCTGGAAATTACTTATTGATTCAATTTAATGACAATACCGACAGCTTACCTGTCTCGAGCCAGGATTTAATGTAGGATATTAATAAAGGAATAGGCTAACATTTAACTCTTGAAATATAGTAAATAAAATAAATGTGTTTATAACTAATTTCGACTACATAATACTAGTATTTTCGTTGATTTATTTAGTAGAGTAATTCACATACATGTTACAAAACATTAAGTGGTAAAAATCTTTATTTCGATTGAAATTTTATGAGAAAAAATATACTTGGCCGTCTCAGGTTATTTATGTCTGTTTTCAGTTTACTGGTTTTGTTCTTGGTTCAGTGCATTTCTTTTTAACAGACGTCCTACTACAATATTTCTGAAAGAGATCAACCAGCAAAATTTCATTTTAAATGTAGAGGATAAACACACATGTCTGTAAGTTTTGTCAGCCAGAATAAAAACAAAGTTGTAGTTCAATGAGACGTGTCTTATTTTCTATACACACTTCTGGCTGCTTTCTACACACATACTGTTGTTTTATGAACACATTTGTTCACCATTTTAATCATAATGTTTGTTTTTAGGAGACATGCTGAGACCTTTGGTTTGGATTTATGAAACGAGGGTTAACACTATCTTCTCCGGACCCCTTCAATTTCCGTGTATCGATTTGTTCGTTTCGTGCAGCCCGCCACAGCTTCCTCCGGACTGGCGGCGCCCGCTCCCGCGCTCTAGCGGCGCCGCGAGAAACTACCACCGCCGCGGGCTCCACTCTCAGCTGTCTGGCCGTCCGCCGCCGGTCGAAGTCACACCGTCCGCCCGCCCGCCCGGCAGTTGCATCGGCTATGGCTCCTCTCGCGCACCCCTTGGCGCTTGCTTCGGTCACGCACTTGAACCGTCATCCCACCCGCACGCACACGGCTTCGAGATGTGCTCCGGCACGCTGGTGCTGTTCACGACACTGCTGGCGGCGGCCGCGGCGCTCTTCACAACCCCGGAAACGCCGCTGACCGGAAAAGGGTGAGTTTTTGTTTTGCGAGACGACATGACGTTAACCTAAAACTGACGGTCGGTCCGTTTGTTATTGATAGAAGGGTCTTGTGCGGTGGGGCTAAATATAACGTCGTATGCATCTGTCTTACTTCGTGCGTGACTGGCAGGCGTGTTGTTGATGTGTGTACGCAGGTTTTCACGTGTGATGGACGCAGACTTGCGAGAAGCAAGATTCGTCTGGGGTGTGTTTAAGGGAGATGTTTAATGTTTAATGGCTTTTGCTGTCTCTTGTACGAAGTGTTGGCATATCACCTAGTAGCTATTGCGGAATATATTTTCCACGTCAGAAAAACACTCCAATTAATTCCAGTTAAGCACATAGTAATAATTCTATACGAACTTTATCTTAAAAAAAAATATAATTCTCTGTATTGTTTTAACACATGTTATTTAATGGATACGAACTATTTGACACACCTATGTACACAGATTAGGTTGATGCTTCTAAATCTCAAGTTTTCAGTGACAATTATACGAAATTTGGGGGATATGCTGAATCCTTATAATTACTTATAATGAAGTGTCTTTATAAGAATTACTTTTTTTTAATTACGACAAAACAATTACAATTTGATTACTATTGAAAGAGGAGCTCAGGAAGTCAAGTACTATATGTACCTGTATGTGTGCATGTATATGTATACGTATGTATATGTAATCAAGGTGCATCTGTTTTGCCTCGTGCGTGGTTGACAGATGTCTGCTACGCGGAGAGACTGTTTTGATTGTAGGTTTCGTGCGAGGCGTTGTAGAGCTACTGTTTAATGTGAACAGTCGAAAGTGTGTGTAATGAAGATGTCAAGAGTTTGGTTGGTTCTCGCGTGCCGTCTTGACTTTGCACTCGCTGGCTATCACGAAATCGATTTTCCAGTTAAATGCTTTGCAAAGACCAAATCAAGGCGTTTCGAGATAAGCCGATTTGTTGATTGCCCCGTTAAAAGTTGGCTTTGTTTTAAAAATTATATATTTTCGTTTTATAAAAACACGTGATATTTAATCGATAACCTTATTTCACGCCCTGTTGTTTTTGGATTTCGCCTGGCGCGTTAGATTCGTTTCACGTTAGTCAATTTTTTCCGAAAACTGGGCGATACTGTTGAATTTCTATAACTCTGTATTGACACTTTCTAATTATGAACAATTTTCACTGGACTGTGCGGATCAAAAAGGGGGGTAATATTATTAAAGTATGTTTATATATGATAGTTTCTTTTTTTCTATATCTCAGGTATTGTGTCATTGGCCTTGATAATACTGGGTAAATAAGAGCAATTGTAAAAAAATATTGAAATTAATTTTGCTGCCAGAGCAACTGATGTATATCACAATGGGTAAATTAACGTTAACTCGTTTGGTCAACATTCTCCTCATAATAACGAAAGCCGTGTCCTTTGAACATGCTTTTTTTTATTTATTCTATCTTAGCTAATGGCCCTCTGCAGCCGCATAAGATGAATATAATAGTAATTTATATATACTTAGATAATATTCTAGTTTTATATATTATACAATATCGTCCTTCAATGATTTGTCATGAGAAAAGGCTCATCAATTCTAGTCTATAGGGGATCAAAAAATTATCTTGGTAGCTTTCTTTTTAATCTTTGCGATGAGGATTTTGCTTACCTAAATGAAAGTGAATGGCGGAAGGGATCTTTAATATTTTGGGATGGAATTCTAATTTTCAGAGATTTCACTTTCTTTACTGAGTAATGCTTACTCTCCTAGAGGCAAAATAATGTAAGCCACACAAAAGTAAAATGAGATTTAATGTACTTGGGAAAGATCTAATTATTATAATAGTATATTATTGTTGGATACCACTAGCATTTTAATCATTATTATTACTGTTATTATCGAGGACCCTCAAGTTTGCAATTGAATCATAATCTTGTTTGACAATCACAAATTCTCACTTATTGATAGGAGAACCCGCAGTGTCAGGCTATATTTATCGTGGTGGGATCTCTGACTCTTTGTGTATGGGAGTTTGGGTGTGTGCAGCTGTCAGTGGTTTAAAGCGACTGTTTGTTTTTGTGCTTGTTTTCGGGTGTGGAGGCCACAGGTCATAGAACTGGGGGTGCGAAATTTGTACAATGCGTGCTTAATGGAGATGTGATGGGATTATTGGATATCAGGAGTCGTCTAGACCCATATCACTGTTATTGGCGTAAATACTACTCTCCATTTAAAACTATCATTTACCTTCCGGTTCTTGACAATATAGACAACGACTTTTTCTGTAGTAAAAAATTGTGTATTATAAACGACGATGTAATTATTGGTATTAATACACGAGTGTAAAGTATAGTACGACACAAGAGAGGAAACTGCGAATGAAATTTAATCGAGCTTTGTACAGTACTTGTATTGATGTTAACGAAAACTAATAGAAGTTGAATCTGATTGTCATTTTTCCCTTTTCTAGTCATTTTTCCCTTTTCTAGTCAATGTGACTTTCAAATCAGATTCACTCCCGTTCGACATTTTAGTATTTTTGACACTAAGTTCTTTGCCATTATTCAGTGTTAAATAAAAGACCGTTCTTGCATGCGCGCAATATTGTAATTTTTTTCTCAACTCGCTATTGTTTCGGACAAGATTTGGACCTTCATCTGAGTGTATCAAACAAGACAACTCATGCTACATGCAATGGTCTTTAGCATTCAATAATATCAGCATTCAATAATGAGGAAAAATGGGTGGGAGATAACCAACATTACTGACATTGTTGAGAAACATGGTGCATTTTCATTGTGTAAATTATTATTAATAAGTTTAATTGTACTATTTTGAGTTATTGATAAACACGGATGCAGTCTGACTGTAGAACAACGGTTGCCTCATGAACTTAGTTGAACAGCGTGAACTCATAAATTGTGTGTACTGAATTTTGAACCCCCGCGAATTCTAACATTACGATTGTAATATCGGAAAACGATACGCCACCTGAATCATGTGATCTTACTCTGTGCGGTAAACGTCACGTGATCAGCGTAATTGGAAATTGTTCCGAACTGTGCCAGAAGAGTACCAGTAATTTATTCCCATTACGCAACAGCATTGGCATTATGAACAAGGGGCAATCAAGTTAATGTGGAAATTTATTATGGAAATTTAGCATTTGCAGAACACTGTGCAATCTAGAGATGGCAAAAACATCGACGTTTTTAAAACTTCTATATTTTCCACCAGAAACATCGATATATTCGTATTAACATCGGTGCAACATACGTTTTCAATGTTTTTTCATATCGATATATCTTTCCAGAAACTTCGATGTTTTAAAAAAGCTCGTCATCTTTTTCGATAATTTTGTACATAATAATATTGTTAAATTGCATTTTGAACCTTGTCTGTTTAGAATATTGATAATAAAATTAAGGTGACAGTGCTTTAAGGCAGAATATGCTTTAAACTAAATTTTACTTATTTTGTGTTTTTGATACAGGACGTTTTACTTCGATTTATGAATGAAAGAGAATAAATGGAACAATAGTGAAACACGATAACTTACATTTTTATTTCCTTCTTTACATTCGATAAATATCAATAAAATATTACGTGAGCAAACAGTAAAATATACCAGTATTTCATTTAAGTACTCTAGTTAAAAATGGAAACAGGATGGAAAAATACCATCTGTTTTATTGTATTTCATCAATAGGCTATTTTAAACATGGATGTTTTTGTAGGTGTTTTCATCAAAGGGTGATGTACCGATATTTTGATAAAAGTTGTCATTACTAGTGCTGGCAAAATCATCATTTTTAGTTAAGTAAAGATGTCTATAAAATTGACCTGTTTAATTAGTAAACATTTCAAATTGATAATACCCATGTCGGTCAGTGTAGAGCGTACAACAGTTCACGTGGCTGGCTCCGCTCCGCATAAAAACATTTCCCTTTAAAATCACATTTTTAGAAGAATAATTTTACATGATACATCATCCACCACTTTCTACTAACATTAAGTGTTATCTCTGAAAGGAAAACCTAACAGAAGTGGTAACAAAATTCATTTCACTGTCTGTTTGTCTCAGCGGACCATCTGGTTCCATGCTGCTGTCCTCACTTTAAAAAACACTAAAGAAACACTCCTCATAAAATGTGCCATTCTGTTCCGACTTTGGGAAAAGGATGTGGAAAGGGGTCTGAAGTTATTTCCGGAAAGCTGTGGTTGGAAGTGTAAACTGTTACTTGCTGGCAAAGGCCCTTCGGTCTAAAAGGTTCCAGCTCCCTCGAAGTTGAGGCTACCATCAAGGAATGCCTCTTTTCGTTTCCATAAATTCAAACTGCAATCTCTGTAATTCGTTTGAAACTGGTGAATAACTGTTAGTCGATCCAGTAGATTACTAACCGGCAAAATGAAATGGCGACTTCGTACGAAGAAATTTACATGGAAACGAAACGATATGGAATGACTGCAGCATGTACTTCGGTTTTTATAACGTGGTACGTCAAGGGCCGTCTTCATGATGGAATATGTCACGATGTTTCGCGTCTTTCTCGGTCGTGCCGCTAGATGTCGCATTATCGCAACTGTATCAAGCAACGCAAGCATAAAATGCTCGTCATGTAGTCAGGATTGAGAAACACGCGAAAAGCCGTGACATATTCCATCGTGAAGACAGGCCTTGACGAGCCACGTTATAAAAACCGAATAATATATTTTCTGGAATGTTACCGGTTGCAATGGATCAGCAGCAACTCCGTCGTCTCTGCAGCATCCTTAACAGGAAGGCTCTAATGTTTGTGTTACTTCCGTAGATAGTAACGAAAATGGCGGATTTTCGTTACTAACTACGGATGTAGGTTGAATTGAAGAACTGAGGCAATAACATGCCGTGCCACATTTCTGATGAAATTGAGATATTAGTGTATTTCGACCCCCCACAGATGTGTTTAGATGTTGGGCTTTTATTTTAAAGATTGCCCGCAGGATGGCAGGGTAATTCATGCATTAATGTTCTTTATCCCAATGTGTAGAATGCAATGTCTAAACCTTTACTCTACATTTTCTCAAACTTACGTACTGTGGCATAGCATTGTTGCCCCGAGATCTTCAATTCAGTTACTGACTGGAGGAGAATTTCAGAGATCAGTTGCTCTGAATGGTACTTTGCTCTGAACAGTACCTACCTTAACAAACAGGCTTTGGATCTTTCCTTCTCATCCTTCTGTCCTCTTATGCCCTCCAACTTTTACTTCCACTTTTTTTAGCATTTTTTAGTATAAATTTAGCATAAAAATGTCTCACACATTTACGATATGGTGTGAATATGCTTTTAAACTCTAAAGTATTTACTTACATTTTTCAAATTCCAAAAAAATATTAAAAATAAAAATGAAAAAATTGTTTTTTGTTGGTTTGTAGTAGAGGGGAGGGTGGCGACATAACGTTGAGCACCTATTTCGTTTTATTTTATTTTGACACCGAATTATTGTTGTAGTTATTATTATTATTATTATTAAAAATGTTTTACTATATTTGCTTGAGGTATTTTTTCCTTTCTTGGCGGTCTACATCCTTTGATAGAAATTGGGTGCAAACGCCCGTGTTCATGTGTAAGTGTGATCGTGCATCACCCCGTCAATCATCACAGACAGTGCGCTGTACAACGCCGGTGCGATAGAGCCTGCAACAAAATTGCTTAAAACGTTTTCTACTGGTATCCGTGCCCATGAGTTTGAAACGGTAAACCGAGAGACAAGGCTCAGAGTATCAACTGATGTCACAGCAATGCCTCTTACCGAAAGATCCTGGGATTGAGTTTCGACGGTGGAAGGATTTTCGACACTAGTTTGTCAGCTAGGTCGAATCCAGTCGCTGTCTGGAGGAGAATTCCAGGGGCCGGTTGCTCTAATCGGTGGTTTTCCTTGGTTTCTGTGAGCAACGCCAGGCTAATGCCAGAGCAGTACTCTAACAAACGGACCATGGACCGCGTTGAGTCTTTTCTTCCTCTTCCTTATCCTATTCTCACCCCATACACACACACACACACACACACACACACACACACACACACACACTAACATGCATTACACTCCAACTCATGCTGAGAGACCGGTCGGGAGTTTAGAGCCTGTCCCGGCTGGGGCGGTGCCCCGCTGGTGGGAGATGCCTGGTTG
>JAHLJT010009552.1:0-12320 GCA_031308135.1 Acheta domesticus | reverse complement strand
TTTCTATGCCTGAACATTGCCTCCGGCAACTGCAATATGTTTGCAATTCATTCTATGATGAAGTTCAAAGTACAAAATAAGCTTTTTAACATGAAAGTTCCCCCCAGAGCCGCCACACTACGCTAGTGTTTGCATTATTATCCCTATGGAAAAATGAAATATCATCGACAGTATTTTCATAAAAGCACGTTCAAACCAATAGAAAGTGATGTTCTGTACTTTGAGGATAACTTCAAGCTTTTGTATATAGTTTTGTGAGATATTTAATACTTTGGAAATAATAAATTTTCTTATTGCCTTCATAAATCCTCTTAAAGGTTACTGTTCGTGTCTATAATTACTGTCCTTATGTTGTAAGTTGCAATGCTCCGAAAGACATTTTGTTGATCAGAAAGTAACAAGTTAAAAAAAGAAACAATGTGCTTTTAAAAACCTCATTATTCATAAATTTTTAGATCATCTCTCTCACGGATTAGTTTTTTTAAATTTGTATTATCTTCTTATGATCACATTATTATTGATATTTATAATGGATAAGAGGAAGAAGATTTTAAAACGTGCTGATTCCTGAAATATTACAAACGAATATATCATAACAACCAGTTCACAACACTTGTAAAGTAAATTCCTACTTTTGAATTAAAACTAAAACCTGTGTATTATATCCTGTGTATATATCCTGGAGTCATTTCCAATAACATTTTGAAATTTCACAAAAAATAATTTAAACAAATAAGCGATTTAATCGGTTCACAAGAATGATGCAAAATTCAGACAAAATTATACTACAAACACACTGTCCTACCCATACACCTGACTAAAAGCTATAATACTGATATACCGGACTTTATCCAAGACCATTTGTTCTACTGTATGCCAATCATCAAATTCGTCCCTAGCTCCGACGATAATAAAACTACTACCTTTAGGTAACATTCATGAGGTAAGATCCAATCTCTGGAAAGTTAAAATAAAGAAGAGTGAAAAGCAGAGTGCAAGCAAAAAGTGAAATGCAGAGTCACCCAAGTTTATTGGACTCTCCTATCATTGACGATACAATTCATAATATAGCACTTTCATATCATACAATATCATTATCATTAGTATTTGCGATATATTTCTTTTTCAAATTTATTTCTTCTCGTTCGGCATTTCTGTCTCTCGAGGGTTTGAAACAGTACGTTTTATATCGTAACGTTTTGGATATGGCTATCCATAGCAAATGAGTATTCATTCCTACTCGTGAAAACATGGTCTAAGGTTCTATGATTTGATTCAGGCTTCAAAGTTCAGGTTTGAGGTGAAATTTAGGTAGTGCTAGGAAAGGTGTAGAAACAGAAGTTACGGTGGCCTCAGTCTATCCTTGGGGAATCTTGATTTAATACGGGGCCTTGAAGCACGGCGGCGCAGATTAAATATTGTGGAACAGAGGGAAGAGAAAAGATTTTGAAAGAAATGGTCAGCTATTTTGTTTATGTGTTCGTTATAATGGCAATATATTTAGTTCGAAATGAATTTGGGAATTTGGAATAACCATGGTGCCTTGAGAGTCTTTCTTAGAAACTTATTTTGGAATGCAACTAACTTTTGCAGGTTACTGGGTGCTGCGCCACCCCACACTAGACACGCATAGGTTGGAGTGGGTTGAATTATTATTTTGTACTAGTCGACTTTCGATACTAGTGGCAGATCTAGAGTTAATTAAAGGAAACATTTTCGACGTTTTGATCAAAGCCTTTATTAGCAGTTGCTTGGATATGATGTTTCCACGTTAATCTTTTGTCAAATAATACTCCTAGGTACTTCACTGGTGAAGTCCACGGGATATATTTCATGTCGTTCCAGACTATTCAGGTAACAGTATATTATTGTTGGCATTTGCGTTAGTATTCGTGTTGTTCTAGGTCGATACACAATTCATCGTCAGTGTTGACAATGTCAACGTTTAATGTTGTTATAGTAAATTTACAAAATATCATGTCACCACTGTTGATATGATGATGTGTTTACATTGTTGTAGTGAATGATCGCAGCACGTCACATAATTTACTTTCATTAAACGATACAACAGCGATCACGTTGAAAAAGGGGAAGGATTACATTTCATCAAATTTCACATGTAAAACCTCAGAGGCCTGAGATTGAACCATTAGGTGATTTCTCCTCGGAAGTTTGCAAGAGCGAGTGTTTTCGCACGACAGCACTCCTCGTCCGCTCGGAAACGCATACTTCGCCACCCTCTCCCCCACCCCACCCCCTCCCCCTCCCCCAGCGACTCACGGCGCCAGCGCGGGCTCAAGAGTTTACCGGTCAGTAGGTTTACAGAAATAAGGTTTACGCAAATGTCTAATATTTGAGGTCTAACGAAACTTGGGCCTACTCTAAAAGGTCTTCATAATAAATGTTTACACATAGCGCTCATCTACATAAAAAAATGTCTAATGCAAGTATGTCTACCTGCAGAAATGTCTATTGCTTAAATGCCTACAGGCAAACGTGTCTACATACAAAAATGGCTATTGCA
Organism: Acheta domesticus; assembly: GCA_031308135.1. NCBI lineage: Eukaryota > Metazoa > Arthropoda > Insecta > Orthoptera > Gryllidae > Acheta > Acheta domesticus. Next base: position 9,796 of record JAHLJT010009552.1, on the reverse strand, counting down.
AATAATTCTACTTATAGAAAGGATATCGTATGAAAGTTTGTTTGACTTGTTAATAAGTGTAATTGTAAATGCATGTTGAACTTGAAAAATATGCGAGTATTTATAAAATATATGCAATACATGGATAGGACAGAGTTTCTTTAAAATCAGTCACCATCTGCATTTGACCTAGTTGCATTGACAATATTTCTCTGCGAACATAGCAAGTAGACATTTAGCTAATAAAGACTTCACATTATTAGCTATTAGTCATTTTAGTTGTAGACATTTTTGTTGGTAGACATTTTAGCTGTGGACGTTTAATCGTTGGACTTATTATAGCTGTCGAACACGTTTTTATTAGACAGTTTTTCTATTAGACCTTAATACAGTTAGACATTTTTCCTGTAAATCTACTGACCTTGAAGGAAACCGCCGCCACTTTATATGGTCAAAAAACCTATTTATTCACTGCACCACAGGTCGTCTTGCATGTACTTAATTGGTATTCACACTTCACTATCACTGACATCTCTGACTTACCAGAACTAAGCACAAGCACACCGCCGCGCTCGTTCATGCCCAACTTTTGTGCGTGATTCTCGGCGCCTTAGAGCACCATGGAACACTCTCCACTGCTAAGTAAAATGACGATGTACCAATGGTAGAAGAGACAGTAACGGGGTTGTTCTTCCATTAGGGAGAACCCCCAAGACCTGCGAGAAACTTTGCTTTGTCCACCACAAATATCACATGGGGTCGATCAGGATTTGAACCTCACAACTGGTTGGGGGAAAGTGAGCGAACTGTTCATTGCACTATGGGTCGTCCTTCGTATGACTTAGCTGAGTGGTGTTCACACTTTACTGAAGTCTCAGTACCGAGCAGAAACACACTACCGCACTCCTGGATATGACGGGATCAGGAGCTGCGGATCTGCTTCGAATCTCGGAACTTCTAGGGAAAAGTGTGTCGACTATCCAATGTATCTTCGGTCATCTTTAATGCGACTTAACTTATTGGTATTTCCACGTCATTGATATCACTGACATCCAAGAAAAGAGACAATTTCATGAAAACCTGTTGTAAATTCTCTCTGTTTACCAGAAATCGCACATTGGAACTGAGGAGAAACACAACCACCGGCTCGTGCATACGTACCTTAGCGCGAGACTTCCCGGCGTCTCACAGCACCATGGTGACGTGCAGGACGACGCGGCACAGGGCCACGCGATGCGAACCGAAACGTGACGGGGGAGCACTTCACAGCACCATGGTGACGCGCGGGGCGACGCGGCGCGGAGCGACACGCCACGAAAGATGTGTCGCGGGGAGAAGTGGCGCTGGGTGACACGGCCCGGAAGATGTGGCGCTGGGCGACACGCAACGGAATACGCGATGTGGCGCGGTGCGACAGAGAGCGAGCGACGCGAACCCGTCCGCGAGCACCGGAGACGCGCGCAGCTTCCCGCTGGAGCAGGGCGACTGCCGGCCGACCTGCCGCCGACTGCCAGCGGCTCTTGCCGCTGTGGACGCCGCGCCCCCGCCACCCCCTCCCCGCTGCTGCGGGCCCCAGCGCCGTGCGCGCTCGGCCCTCTCCGCCGCCCCGTTCGGGCCCCGCCACCCCTCGCGCGCGCCCCCACGCCACGCACCACGCGCCAGCTGGACCGGCGGCGCCGCCCGACCCCGGCTTCCAAGGCTTCCAAGAAACAGGCGAATATTGGCCACGGGGCCTTTCAACTCCCGTTTATACGGCGATTTTTCTAACTTTGCCTCTAAAGGTCAAACTTGCGTGTTATGCTTATTGCACGGTGCCATTTTGTGTCTCGAAACATGTCTGCACCGTAACTGAGGAATAGTTCGTTAATAAATTTGTTTGTGAAAGATTACTTCTTTTTCTGCCTTTGTATTACTATAATGGAGTTGGATGGTTTATGTAGAATTCGAATGTTTTCAAAACGAAGAAGAAATTGTAAATTTGCACGCTAATGAGTGTTATTTGAAGTGAAAACGGTTTTTGTCAAAAAGACCAAAAGTCCATCCCTATGGAACACCATGGGTAATGAGTCTCGATGTTTTTAGTTGAATATGTCCATCAGATGAGTTCAGAAATGTTTGCTGAGTCCATTTCGTAAGCAAATTCCTGAAACCCTGAACTAATGTAGATATATCTAAAAGACGTAAGGAAATTGACCATCAAACAGATGGAACAAGAATCTCAGCAAATATGAAAATATAGGGAATGAGGAATATTTTTGTTTGTTGATTAATTTCACTTTTTTTAAAGGTCCACATTTGTTAAATATTGTGTTATCGTCACTGAGGTAATACAGAGAGGGAGACGAGAGGAGTAGAAAAAGAATTACATTCTGCGAACGCTTTTAACGGTTTCTGTAGAATTCGAATGTTTTCAAAACGAAGAACAAATTTTAAATTCGCACGCTAATGAGTGTTATGCGATGTGAAAACGGTTTTTGTGAACCGCGCCGAATCGCTCTCTTTTTGTGTCGTTGAGAGGACGCAGAGCGAAGGGAGCGCAAAGGGAGTGCAGGCCCTGGGAAACAAAAGAGAAGCCCTCGAGCGAAGTGACAGCGGTTTAACAACTTCAGCAGATGATGGTAATATAAAGGGAGAAAAAGAAGTAATTTTTCACGAACAAATTTATTAACGAACTATTCGTCAGTTACAGTGAAGACACGTTTCGAGGTATTGTCAACCTCACCTTCAGTGCACATGGTCAACATGAAGTGTGTTGTGCTGACTGCAAGATGTCATTTTGTGTCTCGAAACATGTCTGCATTGTAACTGACAAATAGTTCGTTAATAATTTTGTTTGTGGAAGATAACTTCTATTTCTCCCTTTATATTACTATTATAGAGTTCCACAATGTTTCTGCGGACACCACTTAGTTTATTCACCGGATGAGTTCAGCTCACAGTGGGCGCTGCTGCGGACTCTGCAGTGACACTGAACTGGAACTTCTAGGGTTTGAGTCTCGACGGTGGCGGATTTTAGACACTGGCACACTATTTAGGGCCGAATTCAGCCGCAGTCGGGAGGAGAATATTAGCCGACTGCGGCCGAATGCGGAGAATATTAGCAGCCAACTGCGGCCGAATGCGGAGAATATTAGCAGCCGGCTGCGGCCGAATGCGGAGAATATTAGCAGCCAACTGCGGCCGAATGCGGAGAATATTAGCAGCCAACTGCTGCCGAATGCGGGGAATATTAGCAGCCGGCTGCGGCCGAATGCAGAGAATATTAGCAGCCGGCTGCGGCCGAATGCGGAGAATATTAGCAGCCGCTGCGGCCGAATGCGGAGAATATTAGCGGCCGACTGCGGCTGAATGCGGAGAATATTAGCAGCCGGCTGCGGCCGAATGCGGAGAATATTAGCTTAGATCGGTAGTTTACCGTGAGTTCCTCCTATCAATGCTGGAGCGATACACTGACAAACGGGCCATTTATCACATGCGATCTTCCCTTCCTCTTCCTGGTTCTGTCGTATAGCCTTATACACACTTACATGCACGTCACGTCTCGGAGACCAGTCGGGAGCGTATACTGCGATTTTCTAACTTTACCCCTCAATGCCTGTCTTTACGATGGAATATGTCACAGTATTTCGCGCCTTTCTCAGTCGAGCCGCTAGATATCGCATAATCGCGACCTATCAAGCAGTGCTTGCGATCATGCGACTTCTAGCGGCACGACCGAGAAAGACGCGAAATGTCGTGAGATATTCCATCATGGCCATAGGAGCTTGAGAGGAAGAGTTAGAAAAATCGTCTCATAACGAGGTGAAGATCATTTCAATCTGTTCTAACACCTTCTTACAGGAACTAAAATACGAACTGCTGCAAACGATGCTTCAAACACCCGTGTAGGTTCGCGAGACGCAAGCAGGCGCGTAATGTTACAATCGATATTCGCGCATTGATTTGATTTGACTTATTTGGTCAAAAAACAGTGAAAACTGTATATGACATGTGGGGAAGAAGATTATTTGCTTTCTTCAGTGATTTCTTACATGTATATATTATGAATCGGACCGACCAATTCTTTGAACAAATTTAATTATCTTCTGAATAATTGAGAATTTAGAAGACATTTTCGTATTTCTCACTATTTAGCTAATTTTAGGTGCGGATGTTGGCGAGCCTAATCTGCAGCTAAACCCGGCAACACTATAGTAGCACCCTCGGGCTTTGTCTCTGGTTTTGATAGAGGTTTCCAAGGCCCTGATTGGCCATCCGCACTCGTTTATGTCAATTTTTTCCGGCCTCGATCATTTGAATAACAAAAGCTTCGTTATTCAGAAACAATTTTATACGATAGTTTCACTAAAAACGATTTGTAATTGTACTAGCCTACTGATGCATTACTTTTATTATCTTTGGACGATTTCAGAGCTTGTAATCTATATGTATATATAAAACAAACAGGTTAGTCACACCATTCATAACTCAAGAATGGCTGGACCAATTTCAATTATCTGTTTTGTTGGATTCATCTCCGCCACTAATAGCAGAATAACTGTTAAAATATTGGGAAAATGGCGCTAGATGGCGCTGTAGAATAAAAAACTAAATATTCATGTCAAATGCAACCCGCTACACTCTAAGATTTTTGAAACTATATCGTTAAATAACTCCTAAACGAAGCACTCTTTGGCATTAAAAACCAAAATTTGTTATTGAAATATAAATAATGTATAACTTTATTATCTCTGGACGATTTCAGTGCCAGTAATTTTGTAATAAAGCTGGGAAGATCACCCACATCCTTGGTTTTTGGAAATAATAATTTCAGTCATAAAATTCACATCTCTGTTAAATCATATAAGAGTATAATAACAGATATTAACTTAAACATAGTTCATTTTAACTCGTCTAAAAAAATAATAACAGTATTACTTTTATTATATTTGTCTTATTACATTATCAAAGAATTACTAAATAATTATGTCCAGAATATATTGTTCCATTAGATCAATAAATACATACTTTTTAAATATTTAATTTATCGACATTTAAAGTTCTTATATGTCTGAGTAAATTTTCAGGTCTCCCACCCGCCAACCCTCACACAGATCAACACCAGCAACTGCATCAGTGGTGCTGACCCGAAGCTTGCAAGAACAGTCTAATACTGGCCATCCGCCTTCGTGTATGCCAACTGTGCTCCGGTTTCTGAGGCTTAAAGGAAATTTAGCTGCCTCGTCAACCTTAGAAAGTTTCTAATACAAACAGAAAATCACTTATTCGGAAACAATGGCGTACTATAGTTTCACTACGAGTTATATTCGTAGTATAAAATATTACTTTTAATATCTTTGGATGATTTCAGTACCAGTAATAAAGCTCGTAAGTTCAAGCACTTGCATGTTTTTTGGTAATGGTCATTTCAGTCAGAAACCAAACATTTCTATTTAACCATGTAAGAGCATAATAACAGACATACTAACATAATCATTGTTATTTTAATGTGTCTTAACAAATCTTAGTAATATTGTCGAATTACAACATTATGAAAGAATTACTCAATTATTTTAACCAGATTACATTGTTCTGTTAGATAAATATCAATGTATCAACTTCTTGTATTTCTGAGCCATCGTCTACGATTCCCACCTGCCCTTGCGCACCAGCAGCACCTTGCATTCCCACCTGCCCATGCACCAACTCACCAGCAGTTGCATCAGTAGCAATGACCCGAGACACACAGCTTCCAAGAACAGAGTGGAACTTCGGCCGTCAATGTTCATTTCATTTCAACTGTATTCCAGGACTCGGAATCAGAATCTGAATAAGAATCTGAATGGAAATAAACAGCATCGACCAATCCACTTCAGTAGTAGAAACCTTCAGTTACGCAGAAATGATTTGATTGTAGTTAAAAAAGAATGTACTCTACCTTTTAATATCTTTGGATGGTTCCAATACCAGGGTAATTGTAAAAATTAAAGATAGGGAGTTCATGAACTTGCATGTTCTTTGGTAATTTAGTCAAAATACTTACATTTCTTTTTAATGATCAAAGACCATAATAAAATACATGTTAATCTAATTACTATTAATTTAAACAAATTAAAACTATGTATTGTTCTAATACAACATTGAAAGTATTACTGTAAATTGCTCTAAACAGAATATGTCATATGTTTATATACGCAGAATATATTACATTAAGTTTACTTCACTTCGACGTCCAAAACATGTCAATATGCTAAATTTATCACGCAAGTTTTCTCTTAAGAGGTAAAATTTAATTTGATGAAACGGCAGAAATTGATTATTGTAATTCCATCAGAATACTGAATGTTCAATAGGGTAATTTGGATTCACATATTCATATGCATACCTCCTGAAAAACAGATTGTTCTAATTGAACTTTATCAAAGTATTTTTAAAATATTTAATTTCATGTTTCGACTTCTTATATTATTAGTCTTCTCCCAAGTGCACATCATATAGAAATGTACGGTATGTACGGTACGTTGAAAATTGCATAGCATAAGATTCATACTTTTACCATCCAACATTATGACGAGTGAGGATCTTCAAAGAATTCGCAGGCAATGAATATTAACTGCAAACAAAATGGACTATGACTTTCCACTATTATGCAAGTATGTAATAGGAATTTTAAAACACGATTTCATCTGGACTTGAATGAAACTTGCATTCTAGCATACCACATTCAGTGTATTATATTTACTAAACATGTCAGAAGATACACGCACGTTTTCTTGAGCCCAGGAATACCTACCCCATCTTCTTTGCCAACATTAGTTAAATTAAGAAAAAATGATAGCAAAAGCCTTTTAGACAAAATCTGATAACCAAAAATATTCGCCCCTGTGTATCGAATCACATCGAAAAATAAAATACAAATTTGATATAAAATTCCTTTTGTCAAAATAACGAAACTCCCCATACCTCTCCCAACTAGCGAAGTGAAGGCTCAAGAAAACGTATAGTAATATTTTGTTGTACAGTAATATTTTGTTGTATAAGGAGAGCTTAGATCTTCTAAAATAGCCATGATACTTTCCTTACTCTCATTTGTCCGCTTTTTTTATGATGTGGGGTTTTCCAGGTTAAGTGGCTATCTAGGTGTAAACCAAGGTACCTCACAACAGTTGTTACTCAGAGTTCTGAGTTTAGTTTCACTTTTGGACACTGATGCTTTCGAAGTGAAAAGGAAATATGTTGTGATTTTGTTGTATTTATGGTTACTAAGAGAAAGGAAGAACGAATGGAAGAACTAATTTACCATTAACTATGTTTATCCGATTCTATCTACATCGACAGATCCTAAAATGAGATTGCAACTTGAATATCGGCAGTCCTGGTTGCAAGATCGCCGGAGTTTCCACAATACAATTACGTTTGGCAATGGTTCCTTACTTTCAACGTACTTGATTTCTTGACTTCGTTGATTAATTGTATGGAAATTTTCTTGAGTTTCAGGCAATAAAAAAACATCATTGAATGCTAACTTTTCTGCTTTGCGAAGGTGGAAAGTTATGTGAAATTAATGTGAAGAAATGAAATCCAGAAAGAATATGCGGGAAGTCTTTAGAATATGGATATTTTCGAGAGATCCGGAGTAAAAATGGTAATTAAACAAAATATTATACATCACTATTCAAAATTGTGAAATAGGCTAGTATTAGATTAGTACGGAATTTATTGTACCTTGTGAATATAGAAAAAAAAATCCCTTTGTTATATCCCTAATGAAGGCTGAATAAACGCCAAAACGCTATCAATTAAATGATTTTTTATTGACAGAAACACAGGAAAAATTCCTTTCTTTTTTCTTTTTTAATCCGATAAGCGTTTAAAAACGAAACAATCACTAAGTGTTCAGAAAGGTTCTAATAACAAAAGTCCCTTAAGATAGGCCAGCTGAGGTGGCTCCGGGCCTCTGACCGGGAGGTTCCAGGGTTCAAGTCCCAACGGTGGCACGATTTTCCACACTGGCCAAAGAGCTAGCTCGAATTCAGTCGCTGTCTGAAGGACGACGGACTGCTCTGTTCGGTAGTTTTCCATGGTTTTCTTCGCTCAACATCAGGCGAGGCAGTCCCAGGTAAAATGTTATATCTTGAAATTGGTTCAAAGTAATAGAGAGCTAATTTTTCAGATTGTAACGGAGAATTTTGTCTTGAGAATAAACCAGGTTTTTAATTAAAGCCTTAATCTTTTCGTTGCGTAGCTCAGAGATCTCTTTTAAAGTTGTAAAAATGTAATCAAAAAGTGCTGCGAAAAAAATTTGAGTAATTATTTCAATATTTCACTGTTTCACATCCATTCTTTAAACCACATTGTACCAATTATTTATAAAAAATAGAAATGAATTATTTTCAACATTTTCAAAGACATCGTATTTTACAATAAGCACCGAAATTCATGTCGTAAGTTTATTTACGTTTATATTATTTTGGTTTTTACCCTTTGAACCTAGAACAAAGACAAAAGCAAAATATGCATTTAATATCAATTATATTCTAGAAAATGATCATTGAGGTAAGGAGCTAGCTTATCCTTTTCCCCTCACAAATGATTTTCCCTTAATACTTCAAAGAGTCAATTTACAAGCTGAGGAGCTTGCGCTAAACAAAATGCTTTCAATGTCGGAAATGAGCAGTGCCACTCTCGACAAGAAAGCGGGAGGTAATTATTTTTTCGATCAAAGCGCGCGTGTTGCAAGTGAAAGGGATTAATAGACTGAAGATTTTTAGGTGGCAATATTCATAGCGAAAAGATGCTTAAATGAGAATGAAAGCCAATATTAATTCCCTTAATGAGTTAAGCTATTTGGTTGAATTCTTTACTTATTTATTCATTCACCTCGTAATAATTCCAAATAAGCACATAATAAATATTATTTTGAACTACAAAAATGTACAAGGAAAAGTAAGAAAGTAGCCTGTAATAAAAGTTAAGCCCGATGGCAGCTACATTTCATTAAGTTGTGTACAGTTCTCAGTGTTAAAAATCAATGGCGTGATTGAAGGTTCCTTTCACTTCTGATAAGTAGTCCATAATGAATAAATGTATTCACACGTATTTGCTTGAGTTATAAAGTTTTGTATTGAAGAAACCTTAAAGAGGAAACCAACTGTATAATTCCTTATAAGAATTGCAAAAATAATTTTTAAAAAAATTGTAATTCATAATTTTATAAAAATATGAGTATGACATAAGTAATTGTTGATGTAACAATAGCACGTTAAGGGGGTACAATATATGACCACTGTGAGTCAAGTATCTGACCATTACCAATTTTTTTAAATTTATAAATGGCCACTTCTGAATTAAAAATCGGGTTTGGAAATAAATTAATAAGCAATAGAACAAATTAAGTGTTATATTTGTATACAAGATAAATATTCAGAAAGACATATACTAATGGCTATTTGAGTTTCACACAGCGAATTTAGAATTGTAACACACAAATTTTAAGGAAACTATGAGAATATGACCGCTGGGGTTGCATTTACCCCATATAAAATTAATTGTCTCCCCTTATTTTGATGCAGAGCAAGTAAAGGTAATTGATAATTTTTCATTAATGCAAATATCGTTTCAGTCGCATTATTGGCTTATGAACTCTTTCGAAATTAATTTTAATAATTTCAATAGCACTGAACTTACATTTCGATGATCGCTAGAATTCACCGCTAGGCAGCGGCCTAAATTCGACTTCTACAGTAGTGCTCAAAGCAACCGCATCACGCAAAGAAAATGAGCATTCCGTATTTTCCTAATCCATTATGCTCACAAAAATTGGTAATCATATATTTTA